>JBAIAA010000938.1:845000-848757 GCA_037893245.1 Crossaster papposus
TAACTCTAACTTAAACCTTAACTCTAACCCTTACCCTAACCCGTAACCTATACTTACCTAACCTAACCTTAACCTTAACCTTAACCCTAACCTTAACCTTTACCCTTAACCCTTACCCTTAACCCTTAACCTTAACCCTTAACCCTTAACCTTACTAACCCTTACCCTAACCTAACCTTCTAACTTACTTAACCCTAACCCTAACCCTTAACCCTAACCCTTAACCTACTTAACCTAACCCTAAACCGTACTTTACCTTAACTTTAACTTACTCCTAACCCTTAACCCTTAACCTTAACTCTAACCCTATACTTAAACTTTACGTTAACCTTTAACCTTAACCTTTACCTTTAACCTTTAACCTTAACCTTTAAACTTGAACCTTTAACCTTACCCTTAACTTACCTTTAACCTTCTAACCCTTAACCTTAACCTCTTAACCTTCTAACCCTTAACCTTAACCTAACTCTAACTTAAATTAACCTAACCTTAACCTAACCCTTAACCCTAACCCTTAACCTTAACCCTTTAACTCTAACCTTAACCTTACTAACCTTAACCCTTAACCCTAAACCTTATCTTTAACCTTAATCGTTAACCTTAACCTTAACCCTTAACCTTCTAACCTGTACTCTAACTCTTAACCTTACCTTAACCCTTTAACTTACCTTTAACCTTAACCTTACCTTAACCTTATCTAACCTTAACTTTAACTTTACCTTAACCTTAACGTTAATCTTAACTTACTTTGTTGATTAACTGGTAACTTGTAACTTTCACTTAACTTACTTTAACTCTTAACGTTAACTTTAACTTAACTTTAACCTTTAACCTTAACCTTAACCTTAACTTTAACTTTAACTTTAACTTTAACTTTAACCTTAACTTAAGTCTAACCTTAACCTTTAACCTTTAACCTACCTTAACCTTTAACCTTAACCTAACCTTAACCTAACCTTTAACTTAACTTACCTAACCTTTAACCTAAAGTTAACTTTAACCTTTAACCTTTACCTTTACTATCTTAACTAACCTTTAACTTCTAACCTTAACCTGTAACCTTAACCTTTACCTTAACCGTAACCTTAACCTTAACCTTAACTTTACCTTAACCTAACCTTAACCTTAACTTTAACCTTTAACTTTACTTTAACTTCCTTAACCTTAACCTTAAGCTTAACTTTAACTTACTTTAATTTAACTTTAAAGGACCTAACTTACTTAACCTTCTTATCTTAACCTTAGGACCTATCTTAACTTTAAACTTAACTTTACTTTCTACTTTAACCTTTAACTTTAACCTTTAACCTATACCTTAACTTCTAACCTTAACCTTTAACCTTAACCTTACCTTAACCTTAACCTGTAACCTTAACCTTTAACTTTACTTTAGCTTAACTTTAACCTTAACTAACCTTAACCTTAACCTTTAACTTTAACTTTAACCTTTAACTTTACTTACCTTAACCTTATCTAACTTAACTTTAAGACTTAACCTTTACTTTACTTAACCTTTAACTTTAACTTTTACTTACTTTTAACTTAACCGTACCTTAACTTACTCGAACTTTAGCTTAACTTTAACCTTTAACTTTAACCTTAACCGTTTAGACCTTTAACCTTTAACCTTTAACTAACCTAACCTTAGACCCTTAACCTTTAACCTTAACTTCTAACTTTAGACCTTAACCTTTAACTGTAACCTTTAACCTTTAACCTTAACCTTAACTTTAACCTTGAACCTTAACCTTAACCTAACCTTAACCGTTAACCTTTAACCTTATCGTTAACTTTAACCTTTAACCTTAACCTTTAACCTTTAACTTAACTTTAACTTTAACTTTCTAACTGTACTTAACCTTAACCTTTAACGTTAACCTTAACCTTAACCCTTAACCTTTACCTTAACTTAACTTGAATCTGTATCTTGGATACGTTAACCTTAACCTTAAGCTTCTAACTTACCTTAACCTTTACCTTTAACCTTTAACTTTAACTTAACCTAACCTTTAACTTAACCTTAACTCTAACCTTGTAACCTTTAACCTTAACCTAACTAACTTTAACTTAACCTTAACCGTTAACCTTGTAACTTGAACTTCTAACCCTTAACTCTTAACCTTTAACCTTAACTTCTAACCTTAACCTTTAACCTTAACCTTAACCTTAACCTTTAACTTAACCTAACCTTTAACTCTTAACCTTTAACCTTTAACCGTTAACCTTTAACCCTTAACCTTTAACTTACCTTTTAACCTTAACCTATAACTTAACCTTTAACTTTAACCTTAACTTAACCTTAACCTAACTTTAACTTAACTTTTAACTTAACCTTTAACTTAACCTTAACTTTAACTTAACTTTAACCTTAACCTTTAACCTTTAACTTTAACCTTTAACTTAACCTTTAACATTTACCTAACTTTAACTTTAACTTTAACCTTTAACCTTTAACTTAACCTTAACATTAACCTTTAACTTAATTTACCGTAACCTTAACTACTTTACTCTTAACTTTAACCTTTAACTTTAACTAACCTTAACCTTTAACCTTAACTTTACTTTCCCTAACCTTAACCTTTAACTTAACTTTAACCTTTAACCTTAACTTAACCTTACCTTAACCTTAACCTTTAACTTTAACTTTAACCTGAACTGTACTTAACTCTAACCTTAACCTTAACCTTAACTTAACTTCTAACCTTAACCTTTAACTTTAACCTTTACCTTAACTTAACCTAACCTGTAACTCTAACCTTTACCTAACTTTCTAACTTCTAACCTTACCTTAACTGTTAACTTTAACTTTAACTTTCACTTAACTTAACTTAACTTTAACTTTAACTTTAACTTCTAACTTTACCTTAACTTAACTTTAACCTTTAACTTTAACTTTAACTTAACTTTAACTTAACATAACTTTAACTTAACTTTAACTTAACTTTAACTTTAAACTTTTAACTTTAACTTTAACTTTAACTTTAACTTTAACTTTAAACTTAACTTAACTTAACTTTAACTTTAACTTTTAACTTTTAACTTAACTTTAAACTTTACCTAACTTTAACTTTAACTTTAAACTTTAACTTTAACTTTTAACTTTAACTTTAACTTTAACTTTAACTTTAACTTACTTTTAACTTTAACTTAACATTAACTTATTAACTTTACTTTAACTTTACTTTAACTTTAACTTTAACTTTAACTTGAACTTTAACTTTAACGTTAACTTTAACTTTAACTTTAACTTTTAATAACTTTAACTTTAACTTAATTTAACTTTAACTTTAACTGTAATTTAACTTTAACTTTAACTTTAACTTAACTTTAATTTAACTTTACTTTAACTTTAACTTTAACTTTAACTTTAACTTTAACTTTAACTTTAACTTAACTTTAACTTTAACTTAACTTAACTTTAACTTTAACTTAACAATTTAACTTTAACTTAACTTTAACTTTAACTTTAACTTTTAACTTTAACTTTAACTTTAACTTTAACTTTAACTTAACTTTAACTTTTAACTTAAGACTTTAACTTAACTTTAACTTTACTTAACTGTTAACTTAACTTAACTTTTAACTTTAACTTAACTTTAACTTTAACTTTTAACTTTAACTTAACTGTAACTTTAACTTTAACTTTAACTTTAACTACGTTTAACTTTAACTTTACTTTAGACTTAACTTTAAGCGTGTTAACTTTAACTTGTACTTAACTGTTAACTTTGGAACTTTAACTTTAACTTTAACTTTA
>JBAIAA010000939.1:0-74371 GCA_037893245.1 Crossaster papposus
TACGCGTGAAGTTGGTTACTTATTCCCATTCGTTTCTACACGAAATTCCCGCCAACGAAGACGGCCCCTTTAAGTACCAAGAACGGCATGGGCCGGGTAGGGACTGGGATAGGGGGGTAGCGGGAGACCCGAGGATCAGCCAAGAAGTTAGCTTGGGGTGGCCCATGCCGTTTGAGTATTTTTAATTTTGAGTTTTCTAAGACGATATTTCCTATACACTTTACACGTGAATCCCATTCGTTTCTACACAAAATCACTACTCACGAAGACGGCCCCTTTAAGTACGAAGGACGGCATGGGCCGGGTAGGGACTGGGGTAGGGGGGTAGCGGGAGACCCCAGGGTCAGCCAACAAGTTAGCTTGGGGTGGCCCATGCCGTTTGAGTATTTTTAATTTTGAGTTTTCTAAGCCGATATTCCCTATGGGATTTACGCGTGAAGTTGGTTACTTATTCCCATTCGTTTCTACACGAAATTCCCGCCAACGAAGACGGCCCCTTTAAGTACCAAGAACGGCATGGGCCGGGTAGGGACTGGGATAGGGGGGTAGCGGGAGACCCCAGGGTCAGCCAACAAGTTAGCTTGGGGTGGCCCATGCCGTTTGAGTATTTTTAATTTTGAGTTTTCTAAGCCGATATTCCCTATGGGATTTACGCGTGAAGTTGGTTACTTATTCCCATTCGTTTCTACACGAAATTCCCGCCAACGAAGACGGCCCCTTTAAGTACCAAGAACGGCATGGGCCGGGTAGGGACTGGGATAGGGGGGTAGCGGGAGACCCGAGGGTCAGCCAAGAAGTTAGCTTGGGGTGGCCCATGCCGTTTGAGTATTTTTAATTTTGAGTTTTCTAAGACGATATTTCCTATACACTTTACACGTGAATCCCATTCGTTTCTACACAAAATCACTACTCACGAAGACGGCCCCTTTAAGTACGAAGGACGGCATGGGCCGGGTAGGGACTGGGGTAGGGGGGTAGCGGGAGACCCCAGGGTCAGCCAACAAGTTAGCTTGGGGTGGCCCATGCCGTTTGAGTATTTTTAATTTTGAGTTTTCTAAGCCGATATTCCCTATGGGATTTACGCGTGAAGTTGGTTACTTATTCCCATTCGTTTCTACACGAAATTCCCGCCAACGAAGACGGCCCCTTTAAGTACCAAGAACGGCATGGGCCGGGTAGGGACTGGGATAGGGGGGTAGCGGGAGACCCCAGGGTCAGCCAACAAGTTAGCTTGGGGTGGCCCATGCCGTTTGAGTATTTTTAATTTTGAGTTTTCTAAGCCGATATTCCCTATGGGATTTACGCGTGAAGTTGGTTACTTATTCCCATTCGTTTCTACACGAAATTCCCGCCAACGAAGACGGCCCCTTTAAGTACCAAGAACGGCATGGGCCGGGTAGGGACTGGGATAGGGGGGTAGCGGGAGACCCGAGGGTCAGCCAAGAAGTTAGCTTGGGGTGGCCCATGCCGTTTGAGTATTTTTAATTTTGAGTTTTCTAAGACGATATTTCCTATACACTTTACACGTGAATCCCATTCGTTTCTACACAAAATCACTACTCACGAAGACGGCCCCTTTAAGTACGAAGGACGGCATGGGCCGGGTAGGGACTGGGATAGGGGGGTAGCGGGAGACCCCAGGGTCAGCCAACAAGTTAGCTTGGGGTGGCCCATGCCGTTTGAGTATTTTTAATTTTGAGTTTTCTAAGCCGATATTCCCTATGGGATTTACGCGTGAAGTTGGTTACTTATTCCCATTCGTTTCTACACGAAATTCCCGCCAACGAAGACGGCCCCTTTAAGTACCAAGAACGGCATGGGCCGGGTAGGGACTGGGATAGGGGGGTAGCGGGAGACCCGAGGGTCAGCCAAGAAGTTAGCTTGGGGTGGCCCATGCCGTTTGAGTATTTTTAATTTTGAGTTTTCTAAGACGATATTTCCTATACACTTTACACGTGAATCCCATTCGTTTCTACACAAAATCACTACTCACGAAGACGGCCCCTTTAAGTACGAAGGACGGCATGGGCCGGGTAGGGACTGGGGTAGGGGGGTAGCGGGAGACCCCAGGGTCAGCCAACAAGTTAGCTTGGGGTGGCCCATGCCGTTTGAGTATTTTTAATTTTGAGTTTTCTAAGCCGATATTCCCTATGGGATTTACGCGTGAAGTTGGTTACTTATTCCCATTCGTTTCTACACGAAATTCCCGCCAACGAAGACGGCCCCTTTAAGTACCAAGAACGGCATGGGCCGGGTAGGGACTGGGATAGGGGGGTAGCGGGAGACCCCAGGGTCAGCCAACAAGTTAGCTTGGGGTGGCCCATGCCGTTTGAGTATTTTTAATTTTGAGTTTTCTAAGCCGATATTCCCTATGGGATTTACGCGTGAAGTTGGTTACTTATTCCCATTCGTTTCTACACGAAATTCCCGCCAACGAAGACGGCCCCTTTAAGTACCAAGAACGGCATGGGCCGGGTAGGGACTGGGATAGGGGGGTAGCGGGAGACCCGAGGGTCAGCCAAGAAGTTAGCTTGGGGTGGCCCATGCCGTTTGAGTATTTTTAATTTTGAGTTTTCTAAGACGATATTTCCTATACACTTTACACGTGAATCCCATTCGTTTCTACACAAAATCACTACTCACGAAGACGGCCCCTTTAAGTACGAAGGACGGCATGGGCCGGGTAGGGACTGGGGTAGGGGGGTAGCGGGAGACCCCAGGGTCAGCCAACAAGTTAGCTTGGGGTGGCCCATGCCGTTTGAGTATTTTTAATTTTGAGTTTTCTAAGCCGATATTCCCTATGGGATTTACGCGTGAAGTTGGTTACTTATTCCCATTCGTTTCTACACGAAATTCCCGCCAACGAAGACGGCCCCTTTAAGTACCAAGAACGGCATGGGCCGGGTAGGGACTGGGATAGGGGGGTAGCGGGAGACCCCAGGGTCAGCCAACAAGTTAGCTTGGGGTGGCCCATGCCGTTTGAGTATTTTTAATTTTGAGTTTTCTAAGCCGATATTCCCTATGGGATTTACGCGTGAAGTTGGTTACTTATTCCCATTCGTTTCTACACGAAATTCCCGCCAACGAAGACGGCCCCTTTAAGTACCAAGAACGGCATGGGCCGGGTAGGGACTGGGATAGGGGGGTAGCGGGAGACCCGAGGGTCAGCCAAGAAGTTAGCTTGGGGTGGCCCATGCCGTTTGAGTATTTTTAATTTTGAGTTTTCTAAGACGATATTTCCTATACACTTTACACGTGAATCCCATTCGTTTCTACACAAAATCACTACTCACGAAGACGGCCCCTTTAAGTACGAAGGACGGCATGGGCCGGGTAGGGACTGGGGTAGGGGGGTAGCGGGAGACCCCAGGGTCAGCCAACAAGTTAGCTTGGGGTGGCCCATGCCGTTTGAGTATTTTTAATTTTGAGTTTTCTAAGCCGATATTCCCTATGGGATTTACGCGTGAAGTTGGTTACTTATTCCCATTCGTTTCTACACGAAATTCCCGCCAACGAAGACGGCCCCTTTAAGTACCAAGAACGGCATGGGCCGGGTAGGGACTGGGATAGGGGGGTAGCGGGAGACCCCAGGGTCAGCCAACAAGTTAGCTTGGGGTGGCCCATGCCGTTTGAGTATTTTTAATTTTGAGTTTTCTAAGCCGATATTCCCTATGGGATTTACGCGTGAAGTTGGTTACTTATTCCCATTCGTTTCTACACGAAATTCCCGCCAACGAAGACGGCCCCTTTAAGTACCAAGAACGGCATGGGCCGGGTAGGGACTGGGATAGGGGGGTAGCGGGAGACCCGAGGGTCAGCCAAGAAGTTAGCTTGGGGTGGCCCATGCCGTTTGAGTATTTTTAATTTTGAGTTTTCTAAGCCGATATTCCCTATGGGATTTACGCGTGAAGTTGGTTACTTATTCCCATTCGTTTCTACACGAAATTCCCGCCAACGAAGACGGCCCCTTTAAGTACCAAGAACGGCATGGGCCGGGTAGGGACTGGGATAGGGGGGTAGCGGGAGACCCCAGGGTCAGCCAACAAGTTAGCTTGGGGTGGCCCATGCCGTTTGAGTATTTTTAATTTTGAGTTTTCTAAGCCGATATTCCCTATGGGATTTACGCGTGAAGTTGGTTACTTATTCCCATTCGTTTCTACACGAAATTCCCGCCAACGAAGACGGCCCCTTTAAGTACCAAGAACGGCATGGGCCGGGTAGGGACTGGGATAGGGGGGTAGCGGGAGACCCGAGGGTCAGCCAAGAAGTTAGCTTGGGGTGGCCCATGCCGTTTGAGTATTTTTAATTTTGAGTTTTCTAAGACGATATTTCCTATACACTTTACACGTGAATCCCATTCGTTTCTACACAAAATCACTACTCACGAAGACGGCCCCTTTAAGTACGAAGGACGGCATGGGCCGGGTAGGGACTGGGGTAGGGGGGTAGCGGGAGACCCCAGGGTCAGCCAACAAGTTAGCTTGGGGTGGCCCATGCCGTTTGAGTATTTTTAATTTTGAGTTTTCTAAGCCGATATTCCCTATGGGATTTACGCGTGAAGTTGGTTACTTATTCCCATTCGTTTCTACACGAAATTCCCGCCAACGAAGACGGCCCCTTTAAGTACCAAGAACGGCATGGGCCGGGTAGGGACTGGGATAGGGGGGTAGCGGGAGACCCCAGGGTCAGCCAACAAGTTAGCTTGGGGTGGCCCATGCCGTTTGAGTATTTTTAATTTTGAGTTTTCTAAGCCGATATTCCCTATGGGATTTACGCGTGAAGTTGGTTACTTATTCCCATTCGTTTCTACACGAAATTCCCGCCAACGAAGACGGCCCCTTTAAGTACCAAGAACGGCATGGGCCGGGTAGGGACTGGGATAGGGGGGTAGCGGGAGACCCGAGGGTCAGCCAAGAAGTTAGCTTGGGGTGGCCCATGCCGTTTGAGTATTTTTAATTTTGAGTTTTCTAAGACGATATTTCCTATACACTTTACACGTGAATCCCATTCGTTTCTACACAAAATCACTACTCACGAAGACGGCCCCTTTAAGTACGAAGGACGGCATGGGCCGGATAGGGACTGGGGTAGGGGGGTAGCGGGAGACCCCAGGGTCAGCCAACAAGTTAGCTTGGGGTGGCCCATGCCGTTTGAGTATTTTTAATTTTGAGTTTTCTAAGCCGATATTCCCTATGGGATTTACGCGTGAAGTTGGTTACTTATTCCCATTCGTTTCTACACGAAATTCCCGCCAACGAAGACGGCCCCTTTAAGTACCAAGAACGGCATGGGCCGGGTAGGGACTGGGATAGGGGGGTAGCGGGAGACCCCAGGGTCAGCCAACAAGTTAGCTTGGGGTGGCCCATGCCGTTTGAGTATTTTTAATTTTGAGTTTTCTAAGCCGATATTCCCTATGGGATTTACGCGTGAAGTTGGTTACTTATTCCCATTCGTTTCTACACGAAATTCCCGCCAACGAAGACGGCCCCTTTAAGTACCAAGAACGGCATGGGCCGGGTAGGGACTGGGATAGGGGGGTAGCGGGAGACCCGAGGGTCAGCCAAGAAGTTAGCTTGGGGTGGCCCATGCCGTTTGAGTATTTTTAATTTTGAGTTTTCTAAGACGATATTTCCTATACACTTTACACGTGAATCCCATTCGTTTCTACACAAAATCACTACTCACGAAGACGGCCCCTTTAAGTACGAAGGACGGCATGGGCCGGGTAGGGACTGGGGTAGGGGGGTAGCGGGAGACCCCAGGGTCAGCCAACAAGTTAGCTTGGGGTGGCCCATGCCGTTTGAGTATTTTTAATTTTGAGTTTTCTAAGCCGATATTCCCTATGGGATTTACGCGTGAAGTTGGTTACTTATTCCCATTCGTTTCTACACGAAATTCCCGCCAACGAAGACGGCCCCTTTAAGTACCAAGAACGGCATGGGCCGGGTAGGGACTGGGATAGGGGGGTAGCGGGAGACCCCAGGGTCAGCCAACAAGTTAGCTTGGGGTGGCCCATGCCGTTTGAGTATTTTTAATTTTGAGTTTTCTAAGCCGATATTCCCTATGGGATTTACGCGTGAAGTTGGTTACTTATTCCCATTCGTTTCTACACGAAATTCCCGCCAACGAAGACGGCCCCTTTAAGTACCAAGAACGGCATGGGCCGGGTAGGGACTGGGATAGGGGGGTAGCGGGAGACCCGAGGGTCAGCCAAGAAGTTAGCTTGGGGTGGCCCATGCCGTTTGAGTATTTTTAATTTTGAGTTTTCTAAGACGATATTTCCTATACACTTTACACGTGAATCCCATTCGTTTCTACACAAAATCACTACTCACGAAGACGGCCCCTTTAAGTACGAAGGACGGCATGGGCCGGGTAGGGACTGGGGTAGGGGGGTAGCGGGAGACCCCAGGGTCAGCCAACAAGTTAGCTTGGGGTGGCCCATGCCGTTTGAGTATTTTTAATTTTGAGTTTTCTAAGCCGATATTCCCTATGGGATTTACGCGTGAAGTTGGTTACTTATTCCCATTCGTTTCTACACGAAATTCCCGCCAACGAAGACGGCCCCTTTAAGTACCAAGAACGGCATGGGCCGGGTAGGGACTGGGATAGGGGGGTAGCGGGAGACCCCAGGGTCAGCCAACAAGTTAGCTTGGGGTGGCCCATGCCGTTTGAGTATTTTTAATTTTGAGTTTTCTAAGCCGATATTCCCTATGGGATTTACGCGTGAAGTTGGTTACTTATTCCCATTCGTTTCTACACGAAATTCCCGCCAACGAAGACGGCCCCTTTAAGTACCAAGAACGGCATGGGCCGGGTAGGGACTGGGATAGGGGGGTAGCGGGAGACCCGAGGGTCAGCCAAGAAGTTAGCTTGGGGTGGCCCATGCCGTTTGAGTATTTTTAATTTTGAGTTTTCTAAGACGATATTTCCTATACACTTTACACGTGAATCCCATTCGTTTCTACACAAAATCACTACTCACGAAGACGGCCCCTTTAAGTACGAAGGACGGCATGGGCCGGGTAGGGACTGGGGTAGGGGGGTAGCGGGAGACCCCAGGGTCAGCCAACAAGTTAGCTTGGGGTGGCCCATGCCGTTTGAGTATTTTTAATTTTGAGTTTTCTAAGCCGATATTCCCTATGGGATTTACGCGTGAAGTTGGTTACTTATTCCCATTCGTTTCTACACGAAATTCCCGCCAACGAAGACGGCCCCTTTAAGTACCAAGAACGGCATGGGCCGGGTAGGGACTGGGATAGGGGGGTAGCGGGAGACCCCAGGGTCAGCCAACAAGTTAGCTTGGGGTGGCCCATGCCGTTTGAGTATTTTTAATTTTGAGTTTTCTAAGCCGATATTCCCTATGGGATTTACGCGTGAAGTTGGTTACTTATTCCCATTCGTTTCTACACGAAATTCCCGCCAACGAAGACGGCCCCTTTAAGTACCAAGAACGGCATGGGCCGGGTAGGGACTGGGATAGGGGGGTAGCGGGAGACCCGAGGGTCAGCCAAGAAGTTAGCTTGGGGTGGCCCATGCCGTTTGAGTATTTTTAATTTTGAGTTTTCTAAGACGATATTTCCTATACACTTTACACGTGAATCCCATTCGTTTCTACACAAAATCACTACTCACGAAGACGGCCCCTTTAAGTACGAAGGACGGCATGGGCCGGGTAGGGACTGGGGTAGGGGGGTAGCGGGAGACCCCAGGGTCAGCCAACAAGTTAGCTTGGGGTGGCCCATGCCGTTTGAGTATTTTTAATTTTGAGTTTTCTAAGCCGATATTCCCTATGGGATTTACGCGTGAAGTTGGTTACTTATTCCCATTCGTTTCTACACGAAATTCCCGCCAACGAAGACGGCCCCTTTAAGTACCAAGAACGGCATGGGCCGGGTAGGGACTGGGATAGGGGGGTAGCGGGAGACCCCAGGGTCAGCCAACAAGTTAGCTTGGGGTGGCCCATGCCGTTTGAGTATTTTTAATTTTGAGTTTTCTAAGCCGATATTCCCTATGGGATTTACGCGTGAAGTTGGTTACTTATTCCCATTCGTTTCTACACGAAATTCCCGCCAACGAAGACGGCCCCTTTAAGTACCAAGAACGGCATGGGCCGGGTAGGGACTGGGATAGGGGGGTAGCGGGAGACCCGAGGGTCAGCCAAGAAGTTAGCTTGGGGTGGCCCATGCCGTTTGAGTATTTTTAATTTTGAGTTTTCTAAGACGATATTTCCTATACACTTTACACGTGAATCCCATTCGTTTCTACACAAAATCACTACTCACGAAGACGGCCCCTTTAAGTACGAAGGACGGCATGGGCCGGGTAGGGACTGGGGTAGGGGGGTAGCGGGAGACCCCAGGGTCAGCCAACAAGTTAGCTTGGGGTGGCCCATGCCGTTTGAGTATTTTTAATTTTGAGTTTTCTAAGCCGATATTCCCTATGGGATTTACGCGTGAAGTTGGTTACTTATTCCCATTCGTTTCTACACGAAATTCCCGCCAACGAAGACGGCCCCTTTAAGTACCAAGAACGGCATGGGCCGGGTAGGGACTGGGATAGGGGGGTAGCGGGAGACCCCAGGGTCAGCCAACAAGTTAGCTTGGGGTGGCCCATGCCGTTTGAGTATTTTTAATTTTGAGTTTTCTAAGCCGATATTCCCTATGGGATTTACGCGTGAAGTTGGTTACTTATTCCCATTCGTTTCTACACGAAATTCCCGCCAACGAAGACGGCCCCTTTAAGTACCAAGAACGGCATGGGCCGGGTAGGGACTGGGATAGGGGGGTAGCGGGAGACCCGAGGGTCAGCCAAGAAGTTAGCTTGGGGTGGCCCATGCCGTTTGAGTATTTTTAATTTTGAGTTTTCTAAGACGATATTTCCTATACACTTTACACGTGAATCCCATTCGTTTCTACACAAAATCACTACTCACGAAGACGGCCCCTTTAAGTACGAAGGACGGCATGGGCCGGGTAGGGACTGGGGTAGGGGGGTAGCGGGAGACCCCAGGGTCAGCCAACAAGTTAGCTTGGGGTGGCCCATGCCGTTTGAGTATTTTTAATTTTGAGTTTTCTAAGCCGATATTCCCTATGGGATTTACGCGTGAAGTTGGTTACTTATTCCCATTCGTTTCTACACGAAATTCCCGCCAACGAAGACGGCCCCTTTAAGTACCAAGAACGGCATGGGCCGGGTAGGGACTGGGATAGGGGGGTAGCGGGAGACCCCAGGGTCAGCCAACAAGTTAGCTTGGGGTGGCCCATGCCGTTTGAGTATTTTTAATTTTGAGTTTTCTAAGCCGATATTCCCTATGGGATTTACGCGTGAAGTTGGTTACTTATTCCCATTCGTTTCTACACGAAATTCCCGCCAACGAAGACGGCCCCTTTAAGTACCAAGAACGGCATGGGCCGGGTAGGGACTGGGATAGGGGGGTAGCGGGAGACCCGAGGGTCAGCCAAGAAGTTAGCTTGGGGTGGCCCATGCCGTTTGAGTATTTTTAATTTTGAGTTTTCTAAGACGATATTTCCTATACACTTTACACGTGAATCCCATTCGTTTCTACACAAAATCACTACTCACGAAGACGGCCCCTTTAAGTACGAAGGACGGCATGGGCCGGGTAGGGACTGGGGTAGGGGGGTAGCGGGAGACCCCAGGGTCAGCCAACAAGTTAGCTTGGGGTGGCCCATGCCGTTTGAGTATTTTTAATTTTGAGTTTTCTAAGCCGATATTCCCTATGGGATTTACGCGTGAAGTTGGTTACTTATTCCCATTCGTTTCTACACGAAATTCCCGCCAACGAAGACGGCCCCTTTAAGTACCAAGAACGGCATGGGCCGGGTAGGGACTGGGATAGGGGGGTAGCGGGAGACCCCAGGGTCAGCCAACAAGTTAGCTTGGGGTGGCCCATGCCGTTTGAGTATTTTTAATTTTGAGTTTTCTAAGCCGATATTCCCTATGGGATTTACGCGTGAAGTTGGTTACTTATTCCCATTCGTTTCTACACGAAATTCCCGCCAACGAAGACGGCCCCTTTAAGTACCAAGAACGGCATGGGCCGGGTAGGGACTGGGATAGGGGGGTAGCGGGAGACCCGAGGGTCAGCCAAGAAGTTAGCTTGGGGTGGCCCATGCCGTTTGAGTATTTTTAATTTTGAGTTTTCTAAGACGATATTTCCTATACACTTTACACGTGAATCCCATTCGTTTCTACACAAAATCACTACTCACGAAGACGGCCCCTTTAAGTACGAAGGACGGCATGGGCCGGGTAGGGACTGGGGTAGGGGGGTAGCGGGAGACCCCAGGGTCAGCCAACAAGTTAGCTTGGGGTGGCCCATGCCGTTTGAGTATTTTTAATTTTGAGTTTTCTAAGCCGATATTCCCTATGGGATTTACGCGTGAAGTTGGTTACTTATTCCCATTCGTTTCTACACGAAATTCCCGCCAACGAAGACGGCCCCTTTAAGTACCAAGAACGGCATGGGCCGGGTAGGGACTGGGATAGGGGGGTAGCGGGAGACCCCAGGGTCAGCCAACAAGTTAGCTTGGGGTGGCCCATGCCGTTTGAGTATTTTTAATTTTGAGTTTTCTAAGCCGATATTCCCTATGGGATTTACGCGTGAAGTTGGTTACTTATTCCCATTCGTTTCTACACGAAATTCCCGCCAACGAAGACGGCCCCTTTAAGTACCAAGAACGGCATGGGCCGGGTAGGGACTGGGATAGGGGGGTAGCGGGAGACCCGAGGGTCAGCCAAGAAGTTAGCTTGGGGTGGCCCATGCCGTTTGAGTATTTTTAATTTTGAGTTTTCTAAGACGATATTTCCTATACACTTTACACGTGAATCCCATTCGTTTCTACACAAAATCACTACTCACGAAGACGGCCCCTTTAAGTACGAAGGACGGCATGGGCCGGGTAGGGACTGGGGTAGGGGGGTAGCGGGAGACCCCAGGGTCAGCCAACAAGTTAGCTTGGGGTGGCCCATGCCGTTTGAGTATTTTTAATTTTGAGTTTTCTAAGCCGATATTCCCTATGGGATTTACGCGTGAAGTTGGTTACTTATTCCCATTCGTTTCTACACGAAATTCCCGCCAACGAAGACGGCCCCTTTAAGTACCAAGAACGGCATGGGCCGGGTAGGGACTGGGATAGGGGGGTAGCGGGAGACCCCAGGGTCAGCCAACAAGTTAGCTTGGGGTGGCCCATGCCGTTTGAGTATTTTTAATTTTGAGTTTTCTAAGCCGATATTCCCTATGGGATTTACGCGTGAAGTTGGTTACTTATTCCCATTCGTTTCTACACGAAATTCCCGCCAACGAAGACGGCCCCTTTAAGTACCAAGAACGGCATGGGCCGGGTAGGGACTGGGATAGGGGGGTAGCGGGAGACCCGAGGGTCAGCCAAGAAGTTAGCTTGGGGTGGCCCATGCCGTTTGAGTATTTTTAATTTTGAGTTTTCTAAGACGATATTTCCTATACACTTTACACGTGAATCCCATTCGTTTCTACACAAAATCACTACTCACGAAGACGGCCCCTTTAAGTACGAAGGACGGCATGGGCCGGGTAGGGACAGGGGTAGGGGGGTAGCGGGAGACCCCAGGGTCAGCCAACAAGTTAGCTTGGGGTGGCCCATGCCGTTTGAGTATTTTTAATTTTGAGTTTTCTAAGCCGATATTCCCTATGGGATTTACGCGTGAAGTTGGTTACTTATTCCCATTCGTTTCTACACGAAATTCCCGCCAACGAAGACGGCCCCTTTAAGTACCAAGAACGGCATGGGCCGGGTAGGGACTGGGATAGGGGGGTAGCGGGAGACCCCAGGGTCAGCCAACAAGTTAGCTTGGGGTGGCCCATGCCGTTTGAGTATTTTTAATTTTGAGTTTTCTAAGCCGATATTCCCTATGGGATTTACGCGTGAAGTTGGTTACTTATTCCCATTCGTTTCTACACGAAATTCCCGCCAACGAAGACGGCCCCTTTAAGTACCAAGAACGGCATGGGCCGGGTAGGGACTGGGATAGGGGGGTAGCGGGAGACCCGAGGGTCAGCCAAGAAGTTAGCTTGGGGTGGCCCATGCCGTTTGAGTATTTTTAATTTTGAGTTTTCTAAGACGATATTTCCTATACACTTTACACGTGAATCCCATTCGTTTCTACACAAAATCACTACTCACGAAGACGGCCCCTTTAAGTACGAAGGACGGCATGGGCCGGGTAGGGACTGGGGTAGGGGGGTAGCGGGAGACCCCAGGGTCAGCCAACAAGTTAGCTTGGGGTGGCCCATGCCGTTTGAGTATTTTTAATTTTGAGTTTTCTAAGCCGATATTCCCTATGGGATTTACGCGTGAAGTTGGTTACTTATTCCCATTCGTTTCTACACGAAATTCCCGCCAACGAAGACGGCCCCTTTAAGTACCAAGAACGGCATGGGCCGGGTAGGGACTGGGATAGGGGGGTAGCGGGAGACCCCAGGGTCAGCCAACAAGTTAGCTTGGGGTGGCCCATGCCGTTTGAGTATTTTTAATTTTGAGTTTTCTAAGCCGATATTCCCTATGGGATTTACGCGTGAAGTTGGTTACTTATTCCCATTCGTTTCTACACGAAATTCCCGCCAACGAAGACGGCCCCTTTAAGTACCAAGAACGGCATGGGCCGGGTAGGGACTGGGATAGGGGGGTAGCGGGAGACCCGAGGGTCAGCCAAGAAGTTAGCTTGGGGTGGCCCATGCCGTTTGAGTATTTTTAATTTTGAGTTTTCTAAGACGATATTTCCTATACACTTTACACGTGAATCCCATTCGTTTCTACACAAAATCACTACTCACGAAGACGGCCCCTTTAAGTACGAAGGACGGCATGGGCCGGGTAGGGACTGGGGTAGGGGGGTAGCGGGAGACCCCAGGGTCAGCCAACAAGTTAGCTTGGGGTGGCCCATGCCGTTTGAGTATTTTTAATTTTGAGTTTTCTAAGCCGATATTCCCTATGGGATTTACGCGTGAAGTTGGTTACTTATTCCCATTCGTTTCTACACGAAATTCCCGCCAACGAAGACGGCCCCTTTAAGTACCAAGAACGGCATGGGCCGGGTAGGGACTGGGATAGGGGGGTAGCGGGAGACCCCAGGGTCAGCCAACAAGTTAGCTTGGGGTGGCCCATGCCGTTTGAGTATTTTTAATTTTGAGTTTTCTAAGCCGATATTCCCTATGGGATTTACGCGTGAAGTTGGTTACTTATTCCCATTCGTTTCTACACGAAATTCCCGCCAACGAAGACGGCCCCTTTAAGTACCAAGAACGGCATGGGCCGGGTAGGGACTGGGATAGGGGGGTAGCGGGAGACCCGAGGGTCAGCCAAGAAGTTAGCTTGGGGTGGCCCATGCCGTTTGAGTATTTTTAATTTTGAGTTTTCTAAGACGATATTTCCTATACACTTTACACGTGAATCCCATTCGTTTCTACACAAAATCACTACTCACGAAGACGGCCCCTTTAAGTACGAAGGACGGCATGGGCCGGGTAGGGACTGGGGTAGGGGGGTAGCGGGAGACCCCAGGGTCAGCCAACAAGTTAGCTTGGGGTGGCCCATGCCGTTTGAGTATTTTTAATTTTGAGTTTTCTAAGCCGATATTCCCTATGGGATTTACGCGTGAAGTTGGTTACTTATTCCCATTCGTTTCTACACGAAATTCCCGCCAACGAAGACGGCCCCTTTAAGTACCAAGAACGGCATGGGCCGGGTAGGGACTGGGATAGGGGGGTAGCGGGAGACCCCAGGGTCAGCCAACAAGTTAGCTTGGGGTGGCCCATGCCGTTTGAGTATTTTTAATTTTGAGTTTTCTAAGCCGATATTCCCTATGGGATTTACGCGTGAAGTTGGTTACTTATTCCCATTCGTTTCTACACGAAATTCCCGCCAACGAAGACGGCCCCTTTAAGTACCAAGAACGGCATGGGCCGGGTAGGGACTGGGATAGGGGGGTAGCGGGAGACCCGAGGGTCAGCCAAGAAGTTAGCTTGGGGTGGCCCATGCCGTTTGAGTATTTTTAATTTTGAGTTTTCTAAGACGATATTTCCTATACACTTTACACGTGAATCCCATTCGTTTCTACACAAAATCACTACTCACGAAGACGGCCCCTTTAAGTACGAAGGACGGCATGGGCCGGGTAGGGACTGGGGTAGGGGGGTAGCGGGAGACCCCAGGGTCAGCCAACAAGTTAGCTTGGGGTGGCCCATGCCGTTTGAGTATTTTTAATTTTGAGTTTTCTAAGCCGATATTCCCTATGGGATTTACGCGTGAAGTTGGTTACTTATTCCCATTCGTTTCTACACGAAATTCCCGCCAACGAAGACGGCCCCTTTAAGTACCAAGAACGGCATGGGCCGGGTAGGGACTGGGATAGGGGGGTAGCGGGAGACCCCAGGGTCAGCCAACAAGTTAGCTTGGGGTGGCCCATGCCGTTTGAGTATTTTTAATTTTGAGTTTTCTAAGCCGATATTCCCTATGGGATTTACGCGTGAAGTTGGTTACTTATTCCCATTCGTTTCTACACGAAATTCCCGCCAACGAAGACGGCCCCTTTAAGTACCAAGAACGGCATGGGCCGGGTAGGGACTGGGATAGGGGGGTAGCGGGAGACCCGAGGGTCAGCCAAGAAGTTAGCTTGGGGTGGCCCATGCCGTTTGAGTATTTTTAATTTTGAGTTTTCTAAGACGATATTTCCTATACACTTTACACGTGAATCCCATTCGTTTCTACACAAAATCACTACTCACGAAGACGGCCCCTTTAAGTACGAAGGACGGCATGGGCCGGGTAGGGACTGGGGTAGGGGGGTAGCGGGAGACCCCAGGGTCAGCCAACAAGTTAGCTTGGGGTGGCCCATGCCGTTTGAGTATTTTTAATTTTGAGTTTTCTAAGCCGATATTCCCTATGGGATTTACGCGTGAAGTTGGTTACTTATTCCCATTCGTTTCTACACGAAATTCCCGCCAACGAAGACGGCCCCTTTAAGTACCAAGAACGGCATGGGCCGGGTAGGGACTGGGATAGGGGGGTAGCGGGAGACCCCAGGGTCAGCCAACAAGTTAGCTTGGGGTGGCCCATGCCGTTTGAGTATTTTTAATTTTGAGTTTTCTAAGCCGATATTCCCTATGGGATTTACGCGTGAAGTTGGTTACTTATTCCCATTCGTTTCTACACGAAATTCCCGCCAACGAAGACGGCCCCTTTAAGTACCAAGAACGGCATGGGCCGGGTAGGGACTGGGATAGGGGGGTAGCGGGAGACCCGAGGGTCAGCCAAGAAGTTAGCTTGGGGTGGCCCATGCCGTTTGAGTATTTTTAATTTTGAGTTTTCTAAGACGATATTTCCTATACACTTTACACGTGAATCCCATTCGTTTCTACACAAAATCACTACTCACGAAGACGGCCCCTTTAAGTACGAAGGACGGCATGGGCCGGGTAGGGACTGGGGTAGGGGGGTAGCGGGAGACCCCAGGGTCAGCCAACAAGTTAGCTTGGGGTGGCCCATGCCGTTTGAGTATTTTTAATTTTGAGTTTTCTAAGCCGATATTCCCTATGGGATTTACGCGTGAAGTTGGTTACTTATTCCCATTCGTTTCTACACGAAATTCCCGCCAACGAAGACGGCCCCTTTAAGTACCAAGAACGGCATGGGCCGGGTAGGGACTGGGATAGGGGGGTAGCGGGAGACCCCAGGGTCAGCCAACAAGTTAGCTTGGGGTGGCCCATGCCGTTTGAGTATTTTTAATTTTGAGTTTTCTAAGCCGATATTCCCTATGGGATTTACGCGTGAAGTTGGTTACTTATTCCCATTCGTTTCTACACGAAATTCCCGCCAACGAAGACGGCCCCTTTAAGTACCAAGAACGGCATGGGCCGGGTAGGGACTGGGATAGGGGGGTAGCGGGAGACCCGAGGGTCAGCCAAGAAGTTAGCTTGGGGTGGCCCATGCCGTTTGAGTATTTTTAATTTTGAGTTTTCTAAGACGATATTTCCTATACACTTTACACGTGAATCCCATTCGTTTCTACACAAAATCACTACTCACGAAGACGGCCCCTTTAAGTACGAAGGACGGCATGGGCCGGGTAGGGACTGGGGTAGGGGGGTAGCGGGAGACCCCAGGGTCAGCCAACAAGTTAGCTTGGGGTGGCCCATGCCGTTTGAGTATTTTTAATTTTGAGTTTTCTAAGCCGATATTCCCTATGGGATTTACGCGTGAAGTTGGTTACTTATTCCCATTCGTTTCTACACGAAATTCCCGCCAACGAAGACGGCCCCTTTAAGTACCAAGAACGGCATGGGCCGGGTAGGGACTGGGATAGGGGGGTAGCGGGAGACCCCAGGGTCAGCCAACAAGTTAGCTTGGGGTGGCCCATGCCGTTTGAGTATTTTTAATTTTGAGTTTTCTAAGCCGATATTCCCTATGGGATTTACGCGTGAAGTTGGTTACTTATTCCCATTCGTTTCTACACGAAATTCCCGCCAACGAAGACGGCCCCTTTAAGTACCAAGAACGGCATGGGCCGGGTAGGGACTGGGATAGGGGGGTAGCGGGAGACCCGAGGGTCAGCCAAGAAGTTAGCTTGGGGTGGCCCATGCCGTTTGAGTATTTTTAATTTTGAGTTTTCTAAGACGATATTTCCTATACACTTTACACGTGAATCCCATTCGTTTCTACACAAAATCACTACTCACGAAGACGGCCCCTTTAAGTACGAAGGACGGCATGGGCCGGGTAGGGACTGGGGTAGGGGGGTAGCGGGAGACCCCAGGGTCAGCCAACAAGTTAGCTTGGGGTGGCCCATGCCGTTTGAGTATTTTTAATTTTGAGTTTTCTAAGCCGATATTCCCTATGGGATTTACGCGTGAAGTTGGTTACTTATTCCCATTCGTTTCTACACGAAATTCCCGCCAACGAAGACGGCCCCTTTAAGTACCAAGAACGGCATGGGCCGGGTAGGGACTGGGATAGGGGGGTAGCGGGAGACCCCAGGGTCAGCCAACAAGTTAGCTTGGGGTGGCCCATGCCGTTTGAGTATTTTTAATTTTGAGTTTTCTAAGCCGATATTCCCTATGGGATTTACGCGTGAAGTTGGTTACTTATTCCCATTCGTTTCTACACGAAATTCCCGCCAACGAAGACGGCCCCTTTAAGTACCAAGAACGGCATGGGCCGGGTAGGGACTGGGATAGGGGGGTAGCGGGAGACCCGAGGGTCAGCCAAGAAGTTAGCTTGGGGTGGCCCATGCCGTTTGAGTATTTTTAATTTTGAGTTTTCTAAGACGATATTTCCTATACACTTTACACGTGAATCCCATTCGTTTCTACACAAAATCACTACTCACGAAGACGGCCCCTTTAAGTACGAAGGACGGCATGGGCCGGGTAGGGACTGGGGTAGGGGGGTAGCGGGAGACCCCAGGGTCAGCCAACAAGTTAGCTTGGGGTGGCCCATGCCGTTTGAGTATTTTTAATTTTGAGTTTTCTAAGCCGATATTCCCTATGGGATTTACGCGTGAAGTTGGTTACTTATTCCCATTCGTTTCTACACGAAATTCCCGCCAACGAAGACGGCCCCTTTAAGTACCAAGAACGGCATGGGCCGGGTAGGGACTGGGATAGGGGGGTAGCGGGAGACCCCAGGGTCAGCCAACAAGTTAGCTTGGGGTGGCCCATGCCGTTTGAGTATTTTTAATTTTGAGTTTTCTAAGCCGATATTCCCTATGGGATTTACGCGTGAAGTTGGTTACTTATTCCCATTCGTTTCTACACGAAATTCCCGCCAACGAAGACGGCCCCTTTAAGTACCAAGAACGGCATGGGCCGGGTAGGGACTGGGATAGGGGGGTAGCGGGAGACCCGAGGGTCAGCCAAGAAGTTAGCTTGGGGTGGCCCATGCCGTTTGAGTATTTTTAATTTTGAGTTTTCTAAGACGATATTTCCTATACACTTTACACGTGAATCCCATTCGTTTCTACACAAAATCACTACTCACGAAGACGGCCCCTTTAAGTACGAAGGACGGCATGGGCCGGGTAGGGACTGGGGTAGGGGGGTAGCGGGAGACCCCAGGGTCAGCCAACAAGTTAGCTTGGGGTGGCCCATGCCGTTTGAGTATTTTTAATTTTGAGTTTTCTAAGCCGATATTCCCTATGGGATTTACGCGTGAAGTTGGTTACTTATTCCCATTCGTTTCTACACGAAATTCCCGCCAACGAAGACGGCCCCTTTAAGTACCAAGAACGGCATGGGCCGGGTAGGGACTGGGATAGGGGGGTAGCGGGAGACCCCAGGGTCAGCCAACAAGTTAGCTTGGGGTGGCCCATGCCGTTTGAGTATTTTTAATTTTGAGTTTTCTAAGCCGATATTCCCTATGGGATTTACGCGTGAAGTTGGTTACTTATTCCCATTCGTTTCTACACGAAATTCCCGCCAACGAAGACGGCCCCTTTAAGTACCAAGAACGGCATGGGCCGGGTAGGGACTGGGATAGGGGGGTAGCGGGAGACCCGAGGGTCAGCCAAGAAGTTAGCTTGGGGTGGCCCATGCCGTTTGAGTATTTTTAATTTTGAGTTTTCTAAGACGATATTTCCTATACACTTTACACGTGAATCCCATTCGTTTCTACACAAAATCACTACTCACGAAGACGGCCCCTTTAAGTACGAAGGACGGCATGGGCCGGGTAGGGACTGGGGTAGGGGGGTAGCGGGAGACCCCAGGGTCAGCCAACAAGTTAGCTTGGGGTGGCCCATGCCGTTTGAGTATTTTTAATTTTGAGTTTTCTAAGCCGATATTCCCTATGGGATTTACGCGTGAAGTTGGTTACTTATTCCCATTCGTTTCTACACGAAATTCCCGCCAACGAAGACGGCCCCTTTAAGTACCAAGAACGGCATGGGCCGGGTAGGGACTGGGATAGGGGGGTAGCGGGAGACCCCAGGGTCAGCCAACAAGTTAGCTTGGGGTGGCCCATGCCGTTTGAGTATTTTTAATTTTGAGTTTTCTAAGCCGATATTCCCTATGGGATTTACGCGTGAAGTTGGTTACTTATTCCCATTCGTTTCTACACGAAATTCCCGCCAACGAAGACGGCCCCTTTAAGTACCAAGAACGGCATGGGCCGGGTAGGGACTGGGATAGGGGGGTAGCGGGAGACCCGAGGGTCAGCCAAGAAGTTAGCTTGGGGTGGCCCATGCCGTTTGAGTATTTTTAATTTTGAGTTTTCTAAGACGATATTTCCTATACACTTTACACGTGAATCCCATTCGTTTCTACACAAAATCACTACTCACGAAGACGGCCCCTTTAAGTACGAAGGACGGCATGGGCCGGGTAGGGACTGGGGTAGGGGGGTAGCGGGAGACCCCAGGGTCAGCCAACAAGTTAGCTTGGGGTGGCCCATGCCGTTTGAGTATTTTTAATTTTGAGTTTTCTAAGCCGATATTCCCTATGGGATTTACGCGTGAAGTTGGTTACTTATTCCCATTCGTTTCTACACGAAATTCCCGCCAACGAAGACGGCCCCTTTAAGTACCAAGAACGGCATGGGCCGGGTAGGGACTGGGATAGGGGGGTAGCGGGAGACCCCAGGGTCAGCCAACAAGTTAGCTTGGGGTGGCCCAT
This sequence comes from Crossaster papposus, assembly GCA_037893245.1. Lineage (NCBI taxonomy): Eukaryota > Metazoa > Echinodermata > Asteroidea > Velatida > Solasteridae > Crossaster > Crossaster papposus. Next base: position 19,667 of record JBAIAA010000939.1, read on the forward strand.
GCCGTTTGAGTATTTTTAATTTTGAGTTTTCTAAGCCGATATTCCCTATGGGATTTACGCGTGAAGTTGGTTACTTATTCCCATTCGTTTCTACACGAAATTCCCGCCAACGAAGACGGCCCCTTTAAGTACCAAGAACGGCATGGGCCGGGTAGGGACTGGGATAGGGGGGTAGCGGGAGACCCGAGGGTCAGCCAAGAAGTTAGCTTGGGGTGGCCCATGCCGTTTGAGTATTTTTAATTTTGAGTTTTCTAAGACGATATTTCCTATACACTTTACACGTGAATCCCATTCGTTTCTACACAAAATCACTACTCACGAAGACGGCCCCTTTAAGTACGAAGGACGGCATGGGCCGGGTAGGGACTGGGGTAGGGGGGTAGCGGGAGACCCCAGGGTCAGCCAACAAGTTAGCTTGGGGTGGCCCATGCCGTTTGAGTATTTTTAATTTTGAGTTTTCTAAGCCGATATTCCCTATGGGATTTACGCGTGAAGTTGGTTACTTATTCCCATTCGTTTCTACACGAAATTCCCGCCAACGAAGACGGCCCCTTTAAGTACCAAGAACGGCATGGGCCGGGTAGGGACTGGGATAGGGGGGTAGCGGGAGACCCCAGGGTCAGCCAACAAGTTAGCTTGGGGTGGCCCATGCCGTTTGAGTATTTTTAATTTTGAGTTTTCTAAGCCGATATTCCCTATGGGATTTACGCGTGAAGTTGGTTACTTATTCCCATTCGTTTCTACACGAAATTCCCGCCAACGAAGACGGCCCCTTTAAGTACCAAGAACGGCATGGGCCGGGTAGGGACTGGGATAGGGGGGTAGCGGGAGACCCGAGGGTCAGCCAAGAAGTTAGCTTGGGGTGGCCCATGCCGTTTGAGTATTTTTAATTTTGAGTTTTCTAAGACGATATTTCCTATACACTTTACACGTGAATCCCATTCGTTTCTACACAAAATCACTACTCACGAAGACGGCCCCTTTAAGTACGAAGGACGGCATGGGCCGGGTAGGGACTGGGGTAGGGGGGTAGCGGGAGACCCCAGGGTCAGCCAACAAGTTAGCTTGGGGTGGCCCATGCCGTTTGAGTATTTTTAATTTTGAGTTTTCTAAGCCGATATTCCCTATGGGATTTACGCGTGAAGTTGGTTACTTATTCCCATTCGTTTCTACACGAAATTCCCGCCAACGAAGACGGCCCCTTTAAGTACCAAGAACGGCATGGGCCGGGTAGGGACTGGGATAGGGGGGTAGCGGGAGACCCCAGGGTCAGCCAACAAGTTAGCTTGGGGTGGCCCATGCCGTTTGAGTATTTTTAATTTTGAGTTTTCTAAGCCGATATTCCCTATGGGATTTACGCGTGAAGTTGGTTACTTATTCCCATTCGTTTCTACACGAAATTCCCGCCAACGAAGACGGCCCCTTTAAGTACCAAGAACGGCATGGGCCGGGTAGGGACTGGGATAGGGGGGTAGCGGGAGACCCGAGGGTCAGCCAAGAAGTTAGCTTGGGGTGGCCCATGCCGTTTGAGTATTTTTAATTTTGAGTTTTCTAAGACGATATTTCCTATACACTTTACACGTGAATCCCATTCGTTTCTACACAAAATCACTACTCACGAAGACGGCCCCTTTAAGTACGAAGGACGGCATGGGCCGGGTAGGGACTGGGGTAGGGGGGTAGCGGGAGACCCCAGGGTCAGCCAACAAGTTAGCTTGGGGTGGCCCATGCCGTTTGAGTATTTTTAATTTTGAGTTTTCTAAGCCGATATTCCCTATGGGATTTACGCGTGAAGTTGGTTACTTATTCCCATTCGTTTCTACACGAAATTCCCGCCAACGAAGACGGCCCCTTTAAGTACCAAGAACGGCATGGGCCGGGTAGGGACTGGGATAGGGGGGTAGCGGGAGACCCCAGGGTCAGCCAACAAGTTAGCTTGGGGTGGCCCATGCCGTTTGAGTATTTTTAATTTTGAGTTTTCTAAGCCGATATTCCCTATGGGATTTACGCGTGAAGTTGGTTACTTATTCCCATTCGTTTCTACACGAAATTCCCGCCAACGAAGACGGCCCCTTTAAGTACCAAGAACGGCATGGGCCGGGTAGGGACTGGGATAGGGGGGTAGCGGGAGACCCGAGGGTCAGCCAAGAAGTTAGCTTGGGGTGGCCCATGCCGTTTGAGTATTTTTAATTTTGAGTTTTCTAAGACGATATTTCCTATACACTTTACACGTGAATCCCATTCGTTTCTACACAAAATCACTACTCACGAAGACGGCCCCTTTAAGTACGAAGGACGGCATGGGCCGGGTAGGGACTGGGGTAGGGGGGTAGCGGGAGACCCCAGGGTCAGCCAACAAGTTAGCTTGGGGTGGCCCATGCCGTTTGAGTATTTTTAATTTTGAGTTTTCTAAGCCGATATTCCCTATGGGATTTACGCGTGAAGTTGGTTACTTATTCCCATTCGTTTCTACACGAAATTCCCGCCAACGAAGACGGCCCCTTTAAGTACCAAGAACGGCATGGGCCGGGTAGGGACTGGGATAGGGGGGTAGCGGGAGACCCCAGGGTCAGCCAACAAGTTAGCTTGGGGTGGCCCATGCCGTTTGAGTATTTTTAATTTTGAGTTTTCTAAGCCGATATTCCCTATGGGATTTACGCGTGAAGTTGGTTACTTATTCCCATTCGTTTCTACACGAAATTCCCGCCAACGAAGACGGCCCCTTTAAGTACCAAGAACGGCATGGGCCGGGTAGGGACTGGGATAGGGGGGTAGCGGGAGACCCGAGGGTCAGCCAAGAAGTTAGCTTGGGGTGGCCCATGCCGTTTGAGTATTTTTAATTTTGAGTTTTCTAAGACGATATTTCCTATACACTTTACACGTGAATCCCATTCGTTTCTACACAAAATCACTACTCACGAAGACGGCCCCTTTAAGTACGAAGGACGGCATGGGCCGGGTAGGGACTGGGGTAGGGGGGTAGCGGGAGACCCCAGGGTCAGCCAACAAGTTAGCTTGGGGTGGCCCATGCCGTTTGAGTATTTTTAATTTTGAGTTTTCTAAGCCGATATTCCCTATGGGATTTACGCGTGAAGTTGGTTACTTATTCCCATTCGTTTCTACACGAAATTCCCGCCAACGAAGACGGCCCCTTTAAGTACCAAGAACGGCATGGGCCGGGTAGGGACTGGGATAGGGGGGTAGCGGGAGACCCCAGGGTCAGCCAACAAGTTAGCTTGGGGTGGCCCATGCCGTTTGAGTATTTTTAATTTTGAGTTTTCTAAGCCGATATTCCCTATGGGATTTACGCGTGAAGTTGGTTACTTATTCCCATTCGTTTCTACACGAAATTCCCGCCAACGAAGACGGCCCCTTTAAGTACCAAGAACGGCATGGGCCGGGTAGGGACTGGGATAGGGGGGTAGCGGGAGACCCGAGGGTCAGCCAAGAAGTTAGCTTGGGGTGGCCCATGCCGTTTGAGTATTTTTAATTTTGAGTTTTCTAAGACGATATTTCCTATACACTTTACACGTGAATCCCATTCGTTTCTACACAAAATCACTACTCACGAAGACGGCCCCTTTAAGTACGAAGGACGGCATGGGCCGGGTAGGGACTGGGGTAGGGGGGTAGCGGGAGACCCCAGGGTCAGCCAACAAGTTAGCTTGGGGTGGCCCATGCCGTTTGAGTATTTTTAATTTTGAGTTTTCTAAGCCGATATTCCCTATGGGATTTACGCGTGAAGTTGGTTACTTATTCCCATTCGTTTCTACACGAAATTCCCGCCAACGAAGACGGCCCCTTTAAGTACCAAGAACGGCATGGGCCGGGTAGGGACTGGGATAGGGGGGTAGCGGGAGACCCCAGGGTCAGCCAACAAGTTAGCTTGGGGTGGCCCATGCCGTTTGAGTATTTTTAATTTTGAGTTTTCTAAGCCGATATTCCCTATGGGATTTACGCGTGAAGTTGGTTACTTATTCCCATTCGTTTCTACACGAAATTCCCGCCAACGAAGACGGCCCCTTTAAGTACCAAGAACGGCATGGGCCGGGTAGGGACTGGGATAGGGGGGTAGCGGGAGACCCGAGGGTCAGCCAAGAAGTTAGCTTGGGGTGGCCCATGCCGTTTGAGTATTTTTAATTTTGAGTTTTCTAAGACGATATTTCCTATACACTTTACACGTGAATCCCATTCGTTTCTACACAAAATCACTACTCACGAAGACGGCCCCTTTAAGTACGAAGGACGGCATGGGCCGGGTAGGGACTGGGGTAGGGGGGTAGCGGGAGACCCCAGGGTCAGCCAACAAGTTAGCTTGGGGTGGCCCATGCCGTTTGAGTATTTTTAATTTTGAGTTTTCTAAGCCGATATTCCCTATGGGATTTACGCGTGAAGTTGGTTACTTATTCCCATTCGTTTCTACACGAAATTCCCGCCAACGAAGACGGCCCCTTTAAGTACCAAGAACGGCATGGGCCGGGTAGGGACTGGGATAGGGGGGTAGCGGGAGACCCCAGGGTCAGCCAACAAGTTAGCTTGGGGTGGCCCATGCCGTTTGAGTATTTTTAATTTTGAGTTTTCTAAGCCGATATTCCCTATGGGATTTACGCGTGAAGTTGGTTACTTATTCCCATTCGTTTCTACACGAAATTCCCGCCAACGAAGACGGCCCCTTTAAGTACCAAGAACGGCATGGGCCGGGTAGGGACTGGGATAGGGGGGTAGCGGGAGACCCGAGGGTCAGCCAAGAAGTTAGCTTGGGGTGGCCCATGCCGTTTGAGTATTTTTAATTTTGAGTTTTCTAAGACGATATTTCCTATACACTTTACACGTGAATCCCATTCGTTTCTACACAAAATCACTACTCACGAAGACGGCCCCTTTAAGTACGAAGGACGGCATGGGCCGGGTAGGGACTGGGGTAGGGGGGTAGCGGGAGACCCCAGGGTCAGCCAACAAGTTAGCTTGGGGTGGCCCATGCCGTTTGAGTATTTTTAATTTTGAGTTTTCTAAGCCGATATTCCCTATGGGATTTACGCGTGAAGTTGGTTACTTATTCCCATTCGTTTCTACACGAAATTCCCGCCAACGAAGACGGCCCCTTTAAGTACCAAGAACGGCATGGGCCGGGTAGGGACTGGGATAGGGGGGTAGCGGGAGACCCCAGGGTCAGCCAACAAGTTAGCTTGGGGTGGCCCATGCCGTTTGAGTATTTTTAATTTTGAGTTTTCTAAGCCGATATTCCCTATGGGATTTACGCGTGAAGTTGGTTACTTATTCCCATTCGTTTCTACACGAAATTCCCGCCAACGAAGACGGCCCCTTTAAGTACCAAGAACGGCATGGGCCGGGTAGGGACTGGGATAGGGGGGTAGCGGGAGACCCGAGGGTCAGCCAAGAAGTTAGCTTGGGGTGGCCCATGCCGTTTGAGTATTTTTAATTTTGAGTTTTCTAAGACGATATTTCCTATACACTTTACACGTGAATCCCATTCGTTTCTACACAAAATCACTACTCACGAAGACGGCCCCTTTAAGTACGAAGGACGGCATGGGCCGGGTAGGGACTGGGGTAGGGGGGTAGCGGGAGACCCCAGGGTCAGCCAACAAGTTAGCTTGGGGTGGCCCATGCCGTTTGAGTATTTTTAATTTTGAGTTTTCTAAGCCGATATTCCCTATGGGATTTACGCGTGAAGTTGGTTACTTATTCCCATTCGTTTCTACACGAAATTCCCGCCAACGAAGACGGCCCCTTTAAGTACCAAGAACGGCATGGGCCGGGTAGGGACTGGGATAGGGGGGTAGCGGGAGACCCCAGGGTCAGCCAACAAGTTAGCTTGGGGTGGCCCATGCCGTTTGAGTATTTTTAATTTTGAGTTTTCTAAGCCGATATTCCCTATGGGATTTACGCGTGAAGTTGGTTACTTATTCCCATTCGTTTCTACACGAAATTCCCGCCAACGAAGACGGCCCCTTTAAGTACCAAGAACGACATGGGCCGGGTAGGGACTGGGATAGGGGGGTAGCGGGAGACCCGAGGGTCAGCCAAGAAGTTAGCTTGGGGTGGCCCATGCCGTTTGAGTATTTTTAATTTTGAGTTTTCTAAGACGATATTTCCTATACACTTTACACGTGAATCCCATTCGTTTCTACACAAAATCACTACTCACGAAGACGGCCCCTTTAAGTACGAAGGACGGCATGGGCCGGGTAGGGACTGGGGTAGGGGGGTAGCGGGAGACCCCAGGGTCAGCCAACAAGTTAGCTTGGGGTGGCCCATGCCGTTTGAGTATTTTTAATTTTGAGTTTTCTAAGCCGATATTCCCTATGGGATTTACGCGTGAAGTTGGTTACTTATTCCCATTCGTTTCTACACGAAATTCCCGCCAACGAAGACGGCCCCTTTAAGTACCAAGAACGGCATGGGCCGGGTAGGGACTGGGATAGGGGGGTAGCGGGAGACCCCAGGGTCAGCCAACAAGTTAGCTTGGGGTGGCCCATGCCGTTTGAGTATTTTAAATTTTGAGTTTTCTAAGCCGATATTCCCTATGGGATTTACGCGTGAAGTTGGTTACTTATTCCCATTCGTTTCTACACGAAATTCCCGCCAACGAAGACGGCCCCTTTAAGTACCAAGAACGGCATGGGCCGGGTAGGGACTGGGATAGGGGGGTAGCGGGAGACCCGAGGGTCAGCCAAGAAGTTAGCTTGGGGTGGCCCATGCCGTTTGAGTATTTTTAATTTTGAGTTTTCTAAGACGATATTTCCTATACACTTTACACGTGAATCCCATTCGTTTCTACACAAAATCACTACTCACGAAGACGGCCCCTTTAAGTACGAAGGACGGCATGGGCCGGGTAGGGACTGGGGTAGGGGGGTAGCGGGAGACCCCAGGGTCAGCCAACAAGTTAGCTTGGGGTGGCCCATGCCGTTTGAGTATTTTTAATTTTGAGTTTTCTAAGCCGATATTCCCTATGGGATTTACGCGTGAAGTTGGTTACTTATTCCCATTCGTTTCTACACGAAATTCCCGCCAACGAAGACGGCCCCTTTAAGTACCAAGAACGGCATGGGCCGGGTAGGGACTGGGATAGGGGGGTAGCGGGAGACCCCAGGGTCAGCCAACAAGTTAGCTTGGGGTGGCCCATGCCGTTTGAGTATTTTTAATTTTGAGTTTTCTAAGCCGATATTCCCTATGGGATTTACGCGTGAAGTTGGTTACTTATTCCCATTCGTTTCTACACGAAATTCCCGCCAACGAAGACGGCCCCTTTAAGTACCAAGAACGGCATGGGCCGGGTAGGGACTGGGATAGGGGGGTAGCGGGAGACCCGAGGGTCAGCCAAGAAGTTAGCTTGGGGTGGCCCATGCCGTTTGAGTATTTTTAATTTTGAGTTTTCTAAGACGATATTTCCTATACACTTTACACGTGAATCCCATTCGTTTCTACACAAAATCACTACTCACGAAGACGGCCCCTTTAAGTACGAAGGACGGCATGGGCCGGGTAGGGACTGGGGTAGGGGGGTAGCGGGAGACCCCAGGGTCAGCCAACAAGTTAGCTTGGGGTGGCCCATGCCGTTTGAGTATTTTTAATTTTGAGTTTTCTAAGCCGATATTCCCTATGGGATTTACGCGTGAAGTTGGTTACTTATTCCCATTCGTTTCTACACGAAATTTCCGCCAACGAAGACGGCCCCTTTAAGTACCAAGAACGGCATGGGCCGGGTAGGGACTGGGATAGGGGGGTAGCGGGAGACCCCAGGGTCAGCCAACAAGTTAGCTTGGGGTGGCCCATGCCGTTTGAGTATTTTTAATTTTGAGTTTTCTAAGCCGATATTCCCTATGGGATTTACGCGTGAAGTTGGTTACTTATTCCCATTCGTTTCTACACGAAATTCCCGCCAACGAAGACGGCCCCTTTAAGTACCAAGAACGACATGGGCCGGGTAGGGACTGGGATAGGGGGGTAGCGGGAGACCCGAGGGTCAGCCAAGAAGTTAGCTTGGGGTGGCCCATGCCGTTTGAGTATTTTTAATTTTGAGTTTTCTAAGACGATATTTCCTATACACTTTACACGTGAATCCCATTCGTTTCTACACAAAATCACTACTCACGAAGACGGCCCCTTTAAGTACGAAGGACGGCATGGGCCGGGTAGGGACTGGGGTAGGGGGGTAGCGGGAGACCCCAGGGTCAGCCAACAAGTTAGCTTGGGGTGGCCCATGCCGTTTGAGTATTTTTAATTTTGAGTTTTCTAAGCCGATATTCCCTATGGGATTTACGCGTGAAGTTGGTTACTTATTCCCATTCGTTTCTACACGAAATTCCCGCCAACGAAGACGGCCCCTTTAAGTACCAAGAACGGCATGGGCCGGGTAGGGACTGGGATAGGGGGGTAGCGGGAGACCCCAGGGTCAGCCAACAAGTTAGCTTGGGGTGGCCCATGCCGTTTGAGTATTTTTAATTTTGAGTTTTCTAAGCCGATATTCCCTATGGGATTTACGCGTGAAGTTGGTTACTTATTCCCATTCGTTTCTACACGAAATTCCCGCCAACGAAGACGGCCCCTTTAAGTACCAAGAACGGCATGGGCCGGGTAGGGACTGGGATAGGGGGGTAGCGGGAGACCCCAGGGTCAGCCAACAAGTTAGCTTGGGGTGGCCCATGCCGTTTGAGTATTTTTAATTTTGAGTTTTCTAAGCCGATATTCCCTATGGGATTTACGCGTGAAGTTGGTTACTTATTCCCATTCGTTTCTACACGAAATTCCCGCCAACGAAGACGGCCCCTTTAAGTACCAAGAACGACATGGGCCGGGTAGGGACTGGGATAGGGGGGTAGCGGGAGACCCGAGGGTCAGCCAAGAAGTTAGCTTGGGGTGGCCCATGCCGTTTGAGTATTTTTAATTTTGAGTTTTCTAAGACGATATTTCCTATACACTTTACACGTGAATCCCATTCGTTTCTACACAAAATCACTACTCACGAAGACGGCCCCTTTAAGTACGAAGGACGGCATGGGCCGGGTAGGGACTGGGGTAGGGGGGTAGCGGGAGACCCCAGGGTCAGCCAACAAGTTAGCTTGGGGTGGCCCATGCCGTTTGAGTATTTTTAATTTTGAGGTTTCTAAGCCGATATTCCCTATGGGATTTACGCGTGAAGTTGGTTACTTATTCCCTTTCGTTTCTACACGAAATTCCCGCCAACGAAGACGGCCCCTTTAAGTACCAAGAACGGCATGGGCCGGGTAGGGACTGGGATAGGGGGGTAGCGGGAGACCCCAGGGTCAGCCAACAAGTTAGCTTGGGGTGGCCCATGCCGTTTGAGTATTTTTAATTTTGAGTTTTCTAAGCCGATATTCCCTATGGGATTTACGCGTGAAGTTGGTTACTTATTCCCATTCGTTTCTACACGAAATTCCCGCCAACGAAGACGGCCCCTTTAAGTACCAAGAACGGCATGGGCCGGGTAGGGACTGGGATAGGGGGGTAGCGGGAGACCCGAGGGTCAGCCAAGAAGTTAGCTTGGGGTGGCCCATGCCGTTTGAGTATTTTTAATTTTGAGTTTTCTAAGACGATATTTCCTATACACTTTACACGTGAATCCCATTCGTTTCTACACAAAATCACTACTCACGAAGACGGCCCCTTTAAGTACGAAGGACGGCATGGGCCGGGTAGGGACTGGGGTAGGGGGGTAGCGGGAGACCCCAGGGTCAGCCAACAAGTTAGCTTGGGGTGGCCCATGCCGTTTGAGTATTTTTAATTTTGAGTTTTCTAAGCCGATATTCCCTATGGGATTTACGCGTGAAGTTGGTTACTTATTCCCATTCGTTTCTACACGAAATTCCCGCCAACGAAGACGGCCCCTTTAAGTACCAAGAACGGCATGGGCCGGGTAGGGACTGGGATAGGGGGGTAGCGGGAGACCCCAGGGTCAGCCAACAAGTTAGCTTGGGGTGGCCCATGCCGTTTGAGTATTTTTAATTTTGAGTTTTCTAAGCCGATATTCCCTATGGGATTTACGCGTGAAGTTGGTTACTTATTCCCATTCGTTTCTACACGAAATTCCCGCCAACGAAGACGGCCCCTTTAAGTACCAAGAACGGCATGGGCCGGGTAGGGACTGGGATAGGGGGGTAGCGGGAGACCCGAGGGTCAGCCAAGAAGTTAGCTTGGGGTGGCCCATGCCGTTTGAGTATTTTTAATTTTGAGTTTTCTAAGACGATATTTCCTATACACTTTACACGTGAATCCCATTCGTTTCTACACAAAATCACTACTCACGAAGACGGCCCCTTTAAGTACGAAGGACGGCATGGGCCGGGTAGGGACTGGGGTAGGGGGGTAGCGGGAGACCCCAGGGTCAGCCAACAAGTTAGCTTGGGGTGGCCCATGCCGTTTGAGTATTTTTAATTTTGAGTTTTCTAAGCCGATATTCCCTATGGGATTTACGCGTGAAGTTGGTTACTTATTCCCATTCGTTTCTACACGAAATTCCCGCCAACGAAGACGGCCCCTTTAAGTACCAAGAACGGCATGGGCCGGGTAGGGACTGGGATAGGGGGGTAGCGGGAGACCCCAGGGTCAGCCAACAAGTTAGCTTGGGGTGGCCCATGCCGTTTGAGTATTTTTAATTTTGAGTTTTCTAAGCCGATATTCCCTATGGGATTTACGCGTGAAGTTGGTTACTTATTCCCATTCGTTTCTACACGAAATTCCCGCCAACGAAGACGGCCCCTTTAAGTACCAAGAACGGCATGGGCCGGGTAGGGACTGGGATAGGGGGGTAGCGGGAGACCCGAGGGTCAGCCAAGAAGTTAGCTTGGGGTGGCCCATGCCGTTTGAGTATTTTTAATTTTGAGTTTTCTAAGACGATATTTCCTATACACTTTACACGTGAATCCCATTCGTTTCTACACAAAATCACTACTCACGAAGACGGCCCCTTTAAGTACGAAGGACGGCATGGGCCGGGTAGGGACTGGGGTAGGGGGGTAGCGGGAGACCCCAGGGTCAGCCAACAAGTTAGCTTGGGGTGGCCCATGCCGTTTGAGTATTTTTAATTTTGAGTTTTCTAAGCCGATATTCCCTATGGGATTTACGCGTGAAGTTGGTTACTTATTCCCATTCGTTTCTACACGAAATTCCCGCCAACGAAGACGGCCCCTTTAAGTACCAAGAACGGCATGGGCCGGGTAGGGACTGGGATAGGGGGGTAGCGGGAGACCCCAGGGTCAGCCAACAAGTTAGCTTGGGGTGGCCCATGCCGTTTGAGTATTTTTAATTTTGAGTTTTCTAAGCCGATATTCCCTATGGGATTTACGCGTGAAGTTGGTTACTTATTCCCATTCGTTTCTACACGAAATTCCCGCCAACGAAGACGGCCCCTTTAAGTACCAAGAACGGCATGGGCCGGGTAGGGACTGGGATAGGGGGGTAGCGGGAGACCCGAGGGTCAGCCAAGAAGTTAGCTTGGGGTGGCCCATGCCGTTTGAGTATTTTTAATTTTGAGTTTTCTAAGACGATATTTCCTATACACTTTACACGTGAATCCCATTCGTTTCTACACAAAATCACTACTCACGAAGACGGCCCCTTTAAGTACGAAGGACGGCATGGGCCGGGTAGGGACTGGGGTAGGGGGGTAGCGGGAGACCCCAGGGTCAGCCAACAAGTTAGCTTGGGGTGGCCCATGCCGTTTGAGTATTTTTAATTTTGAGTTTTCTAAGCCGATATTCCCTATGGGATTTACGCGTGAAGTTGGTTACTTATTCCCATTCGTTTCTACACGAAATTCCCGCCAACGAAGACGGCCCCTTTAAGTACCAAGAACGGCATGGGCCGGGTAGGGACTGGGATAGGGGGTTAGCGGGAGACCCCAGGGTCAGCCAACAAGTTAGCTTGGGGTGGCCCATGCCGTTTGAGTATTTTTAATTTTGAGTTTTCTAAGCCGATATTCCCTATGGGATTTACGCGTGAAGTTGGTTACTTATTCCCATTCGTTTCTACACGAAATTCCCGCCAACGAAGACGGCCCCTTTAAGTACCAAGAACGGCATGGGCCGGGTAGGGACTGGGATAGGGGGGTAGCGGGAGACCCGAGGGTCAGCCAAGAAGTTAGCTTGGGGTGGCCCATGCCGTTTGAGTATTTTTAATTTTGAGTTTTCTAAGACGATATTTCCTATACACTTTACACGTGAATCCCATTCGTTTCTACACAAAATCACTACTCACGAAGACGGCCCCTTTAAGTACGAAGGACGGCATGGGCCGGGTAGGGACTGGGGTAGGGGGGTAGCGGGAGACCCCAGGGTCAGCCAACAAGTTAGCTTGGGGTGGCCCATGCCGTTTGAGTATTTTTAATTTTGAGTTTTCTAAGCCGATATTCCCTATGGGATTTACGCGTGAAGTTGGTTACTTATTCCCATTCGTTTCTACACGAAATTCCCGCCAACGAAGACGGCCCCTTTAAGTACCAAGAACGGCATGGGCCGGGTAGGGACTGGGATAGGGGGGTAGCGGGAGACCCCAGGGTCAGCCAACAAGTTAGCTTGGGGTGGCCCATGCCGTTTGAGTATTTTTAATTTTGAGTTTTCTAAGCCGATATTCCCTATGGGATTTACGCGTGAAGTTGGTTACTTATTCCCATTCGTTTCTACACGAAATTCCCGCCAACGAAGACGGCCCCTTTAAGTACCAAGAACGGCATGGGCCGGGTAGGGACTGGGATAGGGGGGTAGCGGGAGACCCGAGGGTCAGCCAAGAAGTTAGCTTGGGGTGGCCCATGCCGTTTGAGTATTTTTAATTTTGAGTTTTCTAAGACGATATTTCCTATACACTTTACACGTGAATCCCATTCGTTTCTACACAAAATCACTACTCACGAAGACGGCCCCTTTAAGTACGAAGGACGGCATGGGCCGGGTAGGGACTGGGGTAGGGGGGTAGCGGGAGACCCCAGGGTCAGCCAACAAGTTAGCTTGGGGTGGCCCATGCCGTTTGAGTATTTTTAATTTTGAGTTTTCTAAGCCGATATTCCCTATGGGATTTACGCGTGAAGTTGGTTACTTATTCCCATTCGTTTCTACACGAAATTCCCGCCAACGAAGACGGCCCCTTTAAGTACCAAGAACGGCATGGGCCGGGTAGGGACTGGGATAGGGGGGTAGCGGGAGACCCCAGGGTCAGCCAACAAGTTAGCTTGGGGTGGCCCATGCCGTTTGAGTATTTTTAATTTTGAGTTTTCTAAGCCGATATTCCCTATGGGATTTACGCGTGAAGTTGGTTACTTATTCCCATTCGTTTCTACACGAAATTCCCGCCAACGAAGACGGCCCCTTTAAGTACCAAGAACGGCATGGGCCGGGTAGGGACTGGGATAGGGGGGTAGCGGGAGACCCGAGGGTCAGCCAAGAAGTTAGCTTGGGGTGGCCCATGCCGTTTGAGTATTTTTAATTTTGAGTTTTCTAAGACGATATTTCCAATACACTTTACACGTGAATCCCATTCGTTTCTACACAAAATCACTACTCACGAAGACGGCCCCTTTAAGTACGAAGGACGGCATGGGCCGGGTAGGGACTGGGGTAGAGGGGTAGCGGGAGACCCCAGGGTCAGCCAACAAGTTAGCTTGGGGTGGCCCATGCCGTTTGAGTATTTTTAATTTTGAGTTTTCTAAGCCGATATTCCCTATGGGATTTACGCGTGAAGTTGGTTACTTATTCCCATTCGTTTCTACACGAAATTCCCGCCAACGAAGACGGCCCCTTTAAGTACCAAGAACGGCATGGGCCGGGTAGGGACTGGGATAGGGGGGTAGCGGGAGACCCCAGGGTCAGCCAACAAGTTAGCTTGGGGTGGCCCATGCCGTTTGAGTATTTTTAATTTTGAGTTTTCTAAGCCGATATTCCCTATGGGATTTACGCGTGAAGTTGGTTACTTATTCCCATTCGTTTCTACACGAAATTCCCGCCAACGAAGACGGCCCCTTTAAGTACCAAGAACGGCATGGGCCGGGTAGGGACTGGGATAGGGGGGTAGCGGGAGACCCGAGGGTCAGCCAAGAAGTTAGCTTGGGGTGGCCCATGCCGTTTGAGTATTTTTAATTTTGAGTTTTCTAAGACGATATTTCCTATACACTTTACACGTGAATCCCATTCGTTTCTACACAAAATCACTACTCACGAAGACGGCCCCTTTAAGTACGAAGGACGGCATGGGCCGGGTAGGGACTGGGGTAGGGGGGTAGCGGGAGACCCCAGGGTCAGCCAACAAGTTAGCTTGGGGTGGCCCATGCCGTTTGAGTATTTTTAATTTTGAGTTTTCTAAGCCGATATTCCCTATGGGATTTACGCGTGAAGTTGGTTACTTATTCCCATTCGTTTCTACACGAAATTCCCGCCAACGAAGACGGCCCCTTTAAGTACCAAGAACGGCATGGGCCGGGTAGGGACTGGGATAGGGGGGTAGCGGGAGACCCCAGGGTCAGCCAACAAGTTAGCTTGGGGTGGCCCATGCCGTTTGAGTATTTTTAATTTTGAGTTTTCTAAGCCGATATTCCCTATGGGATTTACGCGTGAAGTTGGTTACTTATTCCCATTCGTTTCTACACGAAATTCCCGCCAACGAAGACGGCCCCTTTAAGTACCAAGAACGGCATGGGCCGGGTAGGGACTGGGATAGGGGGGTAGCGGGAGACCCGAGGGTCAGCCAAGAAGTTAGCTTGGGGTGGCCCATGCCGTTTGAGTATTTTTAATTTTGAGTTTTCTAAGACGATATTTCCTATACACTTTACACGTGAATCCCATTCGTTTCTACACAAAATCACTACTCACGAAGACGGCCCCTTTAAGTACCAAGAAAGGCATGGGCCGGGTAGGGACTGGGATAGGGGGGTAGCGGGAGACCCCAGGGTCAGCCAACAAGTTAGCTTGGGGTGGCCCATGCCGTTTGAGTATTTTTAATTTTGAGTTTTCTAAGCCGATATTCCCTATGGGATTTACGCGTGAAGTTGGTTACTTATTCCCATTCGTTTCTACACGAAATTCCCGCCAACGAAGACGGCCCCTTTAAGTACCAAGAACGGCATGGGCCGGGTAGGGACTGGGATAGGGGGGTAGCGGGAGACCCGAGGGTCAGCCAAGAAGTTAGCTTGGGGTGGCCCATGCCGTTTGAGTATTTTTAATTTTGAGTTTTCTAAGACGATATTTCCTATACACTTTACACGTGAATCCCATTCGTTTCTACACAAAATCACTACTCACGAAGACGGCCCCTTTAAGTACGAAGGACGGCATGGGCCGGATAGGGACTGGGGTAGGGGGGTAGCGGGAGACCCCAGGGTCAGCCAACAAGTTAGCTTGGGGTGGCCCATGCCGTTTGAGTATTTTTAATTTTGAGTTTTCTAAGCCGATATTCCCTATGGGATTTACGCGTGAAGTTGGTTACTTATTCCCATTCGTTTCTACACGAAATTCCCGCCAACGAAGACGGCCCCTTTAAGTACCAAGAACGGCATGGGCCGGGTAGGGACTGGGATAGGGGGGTAGCGGGAGACCCCAGGGTCAGCCAACAAGTTAGCTTGGGGTGGCCCATGCCGTTTGAGTATTTTTAATTTTGAGTTTTCTAAGCCGATATTCCCTATGGGATTTACGCGTGAAGTTGGTTACTTATTCCCATTCGTTTCTACACGAAATTCCCGCCAACGAAGACGGCCCCTTTAAGTACCAAGAACGGCATGGGCCGGGTAGGGACTGGGATAGGGGGGTAGCGGGAGACCCGAGGGTCAGCCAAGAAGTTAGCTTGGGGTGGCCCATGCCGTTTGAGTATTTTTAATTTTGAGTTTTCTAAGACGATATTTCCTATACACTTTACACGTGAATCCCATTCGTTTCTACACAAAATCACTACTCACGAAGACGGCCCCTTTAAGTACGAAGGACGGCATGGGCCGGGTAGGGACTGGGGTAGGGGGGTAGCGGGAGACCCCAGGGTCAGCCAACAAGTTAGCTTGGGGTGGCCCATGCCGTTTGAGTATTTTTAATTTTGAGTTTTCTAAGCCGATATTCCCTATGGGATTTACGCGTGAAGTTGGTTACTTATTCCCATTCGTTTCTACACGAAATTCCCGCCAACGAAGACGGCCCCTTTAAGTACCAAGAACGGCATGGGCCGGGTAGGGACTGGGATAGGGGGGTAGCGGGAGACCCCAGGGTCAGCCAACAAGTTAGCTTGGGGTGGCCCATGCCGTTTGAGTATTTTTAATTTTGAGTTTTCTAAGCCGATATTCCCTATGGGATTTACGCGTGAAGTTGGTTACTTATTCCCATTCGTTTCTACACGAAATTCCCGCCAACGAAGACGGCCCCTTTAAGTACCAAGAACGGCATGGGCCGGGTAGGGACTGGGATAGGGGGGTAGCGGGAGACCCGAGGGTCAGCCAAGAAGTTAGCTTGGGGTGGCCCATGCCGTTTGAGTATTTTTAATTTTGAGTTTTCTAAGACGATATTTCCTATACACTTTACACGTGAATCCCATTCGTTTCTACACAAAATCACTACTCACGAAGACGGCCCCTTTAAGTACGAAGGACGGCATGGGCCGGGTAGGGACTGGGGTAGGGGGGTAGCGGGAGACCCCAGGGTCAGCCAACAAGTTAGCTTGGGGTGGCCCATGCCGTTTGAGTATTTTTAATTTTGAGTTTTCTAAGCCGATATTCCCTATGGGATTTACGCGTGAAGTTGGTTACTTATTCCCATTCGTTTCTACACGAAATTCCCGCCAACGAAGACGGCCCCTTTAAGTACCAAGAACGGCATGGGCCGGGTAGGGACTGGGATAGGGGGGTAGCGGGAGACCCCAGGGTCAGCCAACAAGTTAGCTTGGGGTGGCCCATGCCGTTTGAGTATTTTTAATTTTGAGTTTTCTAAGCCGATATTCCCTATGGGATTTACGCGTGAAGTTGGTTACTTATTCCCATTCGTTTCTACACGAAATTCCCGCCAACGAAGACGGCCCCTTTAAGTACCAAGAACGGCATGGGCCGGGTAGGGACTGGGATAGGGGGGTAGCGGGAGACCCGAGGGTCAGCCAAGAAGTTAGCTTGGGGTGGCCCATGCCGTTTGAGTATTTTTAATTTTGAGTTTTCTAAGACGATATTTCCTATACACTTTACACGTGAATCCCATTCGTTTCTACACAAAATCACTACTCACGAAGACGGCCCCTTTAAGTACGAAGGACGGCATGGGCCGGGTAGGGACTGGGGTAGGGGGGTAGCGGGAGACCCCAGGGTCAGCCAACAAGTTAGCTTGGGGTGGCCCATGCCGTTTGAGTATTTTTAATTTTGAGTTTTCTAAGCCGATATTCCCTATGGGATTTACGCGTGAAGTTGGTTACTTATTCCCATTCGTTTCTACACGAAATTCCCGCCAACGAAGACGGCCCCTTTAAGTACCAAGAACGGCATGGGCCGGGTAGGGACTGGGATAGGGGGGTAGCGGGAGACCCCAGGGTCAGCCAACAAGTTAGCTTGGGGTGGCCCATGCCGTTTGAGTATTTTTAATTTTGAGTTTTCTAAGCCGATATTCCCTATGGGATTTACGCGTGAAGTTGGTTACTTATTCCCATTCGTTTCTACACGAAATTCCCGCCAACGAAGACGGCCCCTTTAAGTACCAAGAACGGCATGGGCCGGGTAGGGACTGGGATAGGGGGGTAGCGGGAGACCCGAGGGTCAGCCAAGAAGTTAGCTTGGGGTGGCCCATGCCGTTTGAGTATTTTTAATTTTGAGTTTTCTAAGACGATATTTCCTATACACTTTACACGTGAATCCCATTCGTTTCTACACAAAATCACTACTCACGAAGACGGCCCCTTTAAGTACGAAGGACGGCATGGGCCGGGTAGGGACTGGGGTAGGGGGGTAGCGGGAGACCCCAGGGTCAGCCAACAAGTTAGCTTGGGGTGGCCCATGCCGTTTGAGTATTTTTAATTTTGAGTTTTCTAAGCCGATATTCCCTATGGGATTTACGCGTGAAGTTGGTTACTTATTCCCATTCGTTTCTACACGAAATTCCCGCCAACGAAGACGGCCCCTTTAAGTACCAAGAACGGCATGGGCCGGGTAGGGACTGGGATAGGGGGGTAGCGGGAGACCCCAGGGTCAGCCAACAAGTTAGCTTGGGGTGGCCCATGCCGTTTGAGTATTTTTAATTTTGAGTTTTCTAAGCCGATATTCCCTATGGGATTTACGCGTGAAGTTGGTTACTTATTCCCATTCGTTTCTACACGAAATTCCCGCCAACGAAGACGGCCCCTTTAAGTACCAAGAACGGCATGGGCCGGGTAGGGACTGGGATAGGGGGGTAGCGGGAGACCCGAGGGTCAGCCAAGAAGTTAGCTTGGGGTGGCCCATGCCGTTTGAGTATTTTTAATTTTGAGTTTTCTAAGACGATATTTCCTATACACTTTACACGTGAATCCCATTCGTTTCTACACAAAATCACTACTCACGAAGACGGCCCCTTTAAGTACGAAGGACGGCATGGGCCGGGTAGGGACTGGGGTAGGGGGGTAGCGGGAGACCCCAGGGTCAGCCAACAAGTTAGCTTGGGGTGGCCCATGCCGTTTGAGTATTTTTAATTTTGAGTTTTCTAAGCCGATATTCCCTATGGGATTTACGCGTGAAGTTGGTTACTTATTCCCATTCGTTTCTACACGAAATTCCCGCCAACGAAGACGGCCCCTTTAAGTACCAAGAACGGCATGGGCCGGGTAGGGACTGGGATAGGGGGGTAGCGGGAGACCCGAGGGTCAGCCAAGAAGTTAGCTTGGGGTGGCCCATGCCGTTTGAGTATTTTTAATTTTGAGTTTTCTAAGACGATATTTCCTATACACTTTACACGTGAATCCCATTCGTTTCTACACAAAATCACTACTCACGAAGACGGCCCCTTTAAGTACGAAGGACGGCATGGGCCGGGTAGGGACTGGGGTAGGGGGGTAGCGGGAGACCCCAGGGTCAGCCAACAAGTTAGCTTGGGGTGGCCCATGCCGTTTGAGTATTTTTAATTTTGAGTTTTCTAAGCCGATATTCCCTATGGGATTTACGCCTGAAGTTGGTTACTTATTCCCATTCGTTTCTACACGAAATTCCCGCCAACGAAGACGGCCCCTTTAAGTACCAAGAACGGCATGGGCCGGGTAGGGACTGGGATAGGGGGGTAGCGGGAGACCCGAGGGTCAGCCAAGAAGTTAGCTTGGGGTGGCCCATGCCGTTTGAGTATTTTTAATTTTGAGTTTTCTAAGACGATATTTCCTATACACTTTACACGTGAATCCCATTCGTTTCTACACAAAATCACTACTCACGAAGACGGCCCCTTTAAGTACGAAGGACGGCATGGGCCGGGTAGGGACTGGGGTAGGGGGGTAGCGGGAGACCCCAGGGTCAGCCAACAAGTTAGCTTGGGGTGGCCCATGCCGTTTGAGTATTTTTAATTTTGAGTTTTCTAAGCCGATATTCCCTATGGGATTTACGCGTGAAGTTGGTTACTTATTCCCATTCGTTTCTACACGAAATTCCCGCCAACGAAGACGGCCCCTTTAAGTACCAAGAACGGCATGGGCCGGGTAGGGACTGGGATAGGGGGGTAGCGGGAGACCCCAGGGTCAGCCAACAAGTTAGCTTGGGGTGGCCCATGCCGTTTGAGTATTTTTAATTTTGAGTTTTCTAAGCCGATATTCCCTATGGGATTTACGCGTGAAGTTGGTTACTTATTCCCATTCGTTTCTACACGAAATTCCCGCCAACGAAGACGGCCCCTTTAAGTACCAAGAACGGCATGGGCCGGGTAGGGACTGGGATAGGGGGGTAGCGGGAGACCCGAGGGTCAGCCAAGAAGTTAGCTTGGGGTGGCCCATGCCGTTTGAGTATTTTTAATTTTGAGTTTTCTAAGACGATATTTCCTATACACTTTACACGTGAATCCCATTCGTTTCTACACAAAATCACTACTCACGAAGACGGCCCCTTTAAGTACGAAGGACGGCATGGGCCGGGTAGGGACTGGGGTAGGGGGGTAGCGGGAGACCCCAGGGTCAGCCAACAAGTTAGCTTGGGGTGGCCCATGCCGTTTGAGTATTTTTAATTTTGAGTTTTCTAAGCCGATATTCCCTATGGGATTTACGCGTGAAGTTGGTTACTTATTCCCATTCGTTTCTACACGAAATTCCCGCCAACGAAGACGGCCCCTTTAAGTACCAAGAACGGCATGGGCCGGGTAGGGACTGGGATAGGGGGGTAGCGGGAGACCCGAGGGTCAGCCAAGAAGTTAGCTTGGGGTGGCCCATGCCGTTTGAGTATTTTTAATTTTGAGTTTTCTAAGACGATATTTCCTATACACTTTACACGTGAATCCCATTCGTTTCTACACAAAATCACTACTCACGAAGACGGCCCCTTTAAGTACGAAGGACGGCATGGGCCGGGTAGGGACTGGGGTAGGGGGGTAGCGGGAGACCCCAGGGTCAGCCAACAAGTTAGCTTGGGGTGGCCCATGCCGTTTGAGTATTTTTAATTTTGAGTTTTCTAAGCCGATATTCCCTATGGGATTTACGCCTGAAGTTGGTTACTTATTCCCATTCGTTTCTACACGAAATTCCCGCCAACGAAGACGGCCCCTTTAAGTACCAAGAACGGCATGGGCCGGGTAGGGACTGGGATAGGGGGGTAGCGGGAGACCCCAGGGTCAGCCAACAAGTTAGCTTGGGGTGGCCCATGCCGTTTGAGTATTTTTAATTTTGAGTTTTCTAAGCCGATATTCCCTATGGGATTTACGCGTGAAGTTGGTTACTTATTCCCATTCGTTTCTACACGAAATTCCCGCCAACGAAGACGGCCCCTTTAAGTACCAAGAACGGCATGGGCCGGGTAGGGACTGGGATAGGGGGGTAGCGGGAGACCCGAGGGTCAGCCAAGAAGTTAGCTTGGGGTGGCCCATGCCGTTTGAGTATTTTTAATTTTGAGTTTTCTAAGACGATATTTCCTATACACTTTACACGTGAATCCCATTCGTTTCTACACAAAATCACTACTCACGAAGACGGCCCCTTTAAGTACGAAGGACGGCATGGGCCGGGTAGGGACTGGGGTAGGGGGGTAGCGGGAGACCCCAGGGTCAGCCAACAAGTTAGCTTGGGGTGGCCCATGCCGTTTGAGTATTTTTAATTTTGAGTTTTCTAAGCCGATATTCCCTATGGGATTTACGCGTGAAGTTGGTTACTTATTCCCATTCGTTTCTACACGAAATTCCCGCCAACGAAGACGGCCCCTTTAAGTACCAAGAACGGCATGGGCCGGGTAGGGACTGGGATAGGGGGGTAGCGGGAGACCCCAGGGTCAGCCAACAAGTTAGCTTGGGGTGGCCCATGCCGTTTGAGTATTTTTAATTTTGAGTTTTCTAAGCCGATATTCCCTATGGGATTTACGCGTGAAGTTGGTTACTTATTCCCATTCGTTTCTACACGAAATTCCCGCCAACGAAGACGGCCCCTTTAAGTACCAAGAACGGCATGGGCCGGGTAGGGACTGGGATAGGGGGGTAGCGGGAGACCCGAGGGTCAGCCAAGAAGTTAGCTTGGGGTGGCCCATGCCGTTTGAGTATTTTTAATTTTGAGTTTTCTAAGACGATATTTCCTATACACTTTACACGTGAATCCCATTCGTTTCTACACAAAATCACTACTCACGAAGACGGCCCCTTTAAGTACGAAGGACGGCATGGGCCGGGTAGGGACTGGGGTAGGGGGGTAGCGGGAGACCCCAGGGTCAGCCAACAAGTTAGCTTGGGGTGGCCCATGCCGTTTGAGTATTTTTAATTTTGAGTTTTCTAAGCCGATATTCCCTATGGGATTTACGCGTGAAGTTGGTTACTTATTCCCATTCGTTTCTACACGAAATTCCCGCCAACGAAGACGGCCCCTTTAAGTACCAAGAACGGCATGGGCCGGGTAGGGACTGGGATAGGGGGGTAGCGGGAGACCCCAGGGTCAGCCAACAAGTTAGCTTGGGGTGGCCCATGCCGTTTGAGTATTTTTAATTTTGAGTTTTCTAAGCCGATATTCCCTATGGGATTTACGCGTGAAGTTGGTTACTTATTCCCATTCGTTTCTACACGAAATTCCCGCCAACGAAGACGGCCCCTTTAAGTACCAAGAACGGCATGGGCCGGGTAGGGACTGGGATAGGGGGGTAGCGGGAGACCCGAGGGTCAGCCAAGAAGTTAGCTTGGGGTGGCCCATGCCGTTTGAGTATTTTTAATTTTGAGTTTTCTAAGACGATATTTCCTATACACTTTACACGTGAATCCCATTCGTTTCTACACAAAATCACTACTCACGAAGACGGCCCCTTTAAGTACGAAGGACGGCATGGGCCGGGTAGGGACTGGGGTAGGGGGGTAGCGGGAGACCCCAGGGTCAGCCAACAAGTTAGCTTGGGGTGGCCCATGCCGTTTGAGTATTTTTAATTTTGAGTTTTCTAAGCCGATATTCCCTATGGGATTTACGCGTGAAGTTGGTTACTTATTCCCATTCGTTTCTACACGAAATTCCCGCCAACGAAGACGGCCCCTTTAAGTACCAAGAACGGCATGGGCCGGGTAGGGACTGGGATAGGGGGGTAGCGGGAGACCCCAGGGTCAGCCAACAAGTTAGCTTGGGGTGGCCCATGCCGTTTGAGTATTTTTAATTTTGAGTTTTCTAAGCCGATATTCCCTATGGGATTTACGCGTGAAGTTGGTTACTTATTCCCATTCGTTTCTACACGAAATTCCCGCCAACGAAGACGGCCCCTTTAAGTACCAAGAACGGCATGGGCCGGGTAGGGACTGGGATAGGGGGGTAGCGGGAGACCCGAGGGTCAGCCAAGAAGTTAGCTTGGGGTGGCCCATGCCGTTTGAGTATTTTTAATTTTGAGTTTTCTAAGACGATATTTCCTATACACTTTACACGTGAATCCCATTCGTTTCTACACAAAATCACTACTCACGAAGACGGCCCCTTTAAGTACGAAGGACGGCATGGGCCGGGTAGGGACTGGGGTAGGGGGGTAGCGGGAGACCCCAGGGTCAGCCAACAAGTTAGCTTGGGGTGGCCCATGCCGTTTGAGTATTTTTAATTTTGAGTTTTCTAAGCCGATATTCCCTATGGGATTTACGCGTGAAGTTGGTTACTTATTCCCATTCGTTTCTACACGAAATTCCCGCCAACGAAGACGGCCCCTTTAAGTACCAAGAACGGCATGGGCCGGGTAGGGACTGGGATAGGGGGGTAGCGGGAGACCCCAGGGTCAGCCAACAAGTTAGCTTGGGGTGGCCCATGCCGTTTGAGTATTTTTAATTTTGAGTTTTCTAAGCCGATATTCCCTATGGGATTTACGCGTGAAGTTGGTTACTTATTCCCATTCGTTTCTACACGAAATTCCCGCCAACGAAGACGGCCCCTTTAAGTACCAAGAACGGCATGGGCCGGGTAGGGACTGGGATAGGGGGGTAGCGGGAGACCCGAGGGTCAGCCAAGAAGTTAGCTTGGGGTGGCCCATGCCGTTTGAGTATTTTTAATTTTGAGTTTTCTAAGACGATATTTCCTATACACTTTACACGTGAATCCCATTCGTTTCTACACAAAATCACTACTCACGAAGACGGCCCCTTTAAGTACGAAGGACGGCATGGGCCGGGTAGGGACTGGGGTAGGGGGGTAGCGGGAGACCCCAGGGTCAGCCAACAAGTTAGCTTGGGGTGGCCCATGCCGTTTGAGTATTTTTAATTTTGAGTTTTCTAAGCCGATATTCCCTATGGGATTTACGCGTGAAGTTGGTTACTTATTCCCATTCGTTTCTACACGAAATTCCCGCCAACGAAGACGGCCCCTTTAAGTACCAAGAACGGCATGGGCCGGGTAGGGACTGGGATAGGGGGGTAGCGGGAGACCCCAGGGTCAGCCAACAAGTTAGCTTGGGGTGGCCCATGCCGTTTGAGTATTTTTAATTTTGAGTTTTCTAAGCCGATATTCCCTATGGGATTTACGCGTGAAGTTGGTTACTTATTCCCATTCGTTTCTACACGAAATTCCCGCCAACGAAGACGGCCCCTTTAAGTACCAAGAACGGCATGGGCCGGGTAGGGACTGGGATAGGGGGGTAGCGGGAGACCCCAGGGTCAGCCAACAAGTTAGCTTGGGGTGGCCCATGCCGTTTGAGTATTTTTAATTTTGAGTTTTCTAAGCCGATATTCCCTATGGGATTTACGCGTGAAGTTGGTTACTTATTCCCATTCGTTTCTACACGAAATTCCCGCCAACGAAGACGGCCCCTTTAAGTACCAAGAACGGCATGGGCCGGGTAGGGACTGGGATAGGGGGGTAGCGGGAGACCCGAGGGTCAGCCAAGAAGTTAGCTTGGGGTGGCCCATGCCGTTTGAGTATTTTTAATTTTGAGTTTTCTAAGACGATATTTCCTATACACTTTACACGTGAATCCCATTCGTTTCTACACAAAATCACTACTCACGAAGACGGCCCCTTTAAGTACGAAGGACGGCATGGGCCGGGTAGGGACTGGGGTAGGGGGGTAGCGGGAGACCCCAGGGTCAGCCAACAAGTTAGCTTGGGGTGGCCCATGCCGTTTGAGTATTTTTAATTTTGAGTTTTCTAAGCCGATATTCCCTATGGGATTTACGCGTGAAGTTGGTTACTTATTCCCATTCGTTTCTACACGAAATTCCCGCCAACGAAGACGGCCCCTTTAAGTACCAAGAACGGCATGGGCCGGGTAGGGACTGGGATAGGGGGGTAGCGGGAGACCCCAGGGTCAGCCAACAAGTTAGCTTGGGGTGGCCCATGCCGTTTGAGTATTTTAAATTTTGAGTTTTCTAAGCCGATATTCCCTATGGGATTTACGCGTGAAGTTGGTTACTTATTCCCATTCGTTTCTACACGAAATTCCCGCCAACGAAGACGGCCCCTTTAAGTACCAAGAACGGCATGGGCCGGGTAGGGACTGGGATAGGGGGGTAGCGGGAGACCCGAGGGTCAGCCAAGAAGTTAGCTTGGGGTGGCCCATGCCGTTTGAGTATTTTTAATTTTGAGTTTTCTAAGACGATATTTCCTATACACTTTACACGTGAATCCCATTCGTTTCTACACAAAATCACTACTCACGAAGACGGCCCCTTTAAGTACGAAGGACGGCATGGGCCGGGTAGGGACTGGGGTAGGGGGGTAGCGGGAGACCCCAGGGTCAGCCAACAAGTTAGCTTGGGGTGGCCCATGCCGTTTGAGTATTTTTAATTTTGAGTTTTCTAAGCCGATATTCCCTATGGGATTTACGCGTGAAGTTGGTTACTTATTCCCATTCGTTTCTACACGAAATTCCCGCCAACGAAGACGGCCCCTTTAAGTACCAAGAACGGCATGGGCCGGGTAGGGACTGGGATAGGGGGGTAGCGGGAGACCCCAGGGTCAGCCAACAAGTTAGCTTGGGGTGGCCCATGCCGTTTGAGTATTTTTAATTTTGAGTTTTCTAAGCCGATATTCCCTATGGGATTTACGCGTGAAGTTGGTTACTTATTCCCATTCGTTTCTACACGAAATTCCCGCCAACGAAGACGGCCCCTTTAAGTACCAAGAACGGCATGGGCCGGGTAGGGACTGGGATAGGGGGGTAGCGGGAGACCCGAGGGTCAGCCAAGAAGTTAGCTTGGGGTGGCCCATGCCGTTTGAGTATTTTTAATTTTGAGTTTTCTAAGACGATATTTCCTATACACTTTACACGTGAATCCCATTCGTTTCTACACAAAATCACTACTCACGAAGACGGCCCCTTTAAGTACGAAGGACGGCATGGGCCGGGTAGGGACTGGGGTAGGGGGGTAGCGGGAGACCCCAGGGTCAGCCAACAAGTTAGCTTGGGGTGGCCCATGCCGTTTGAGTATTTTTAATTTTGAGTTTTCTAAGCCGATATTCCCTATGGGATTTACGCGTGAAGTTGGTTACTTATTCCCATTCGTTTCTACACGAAATTCCCGCCAACGAAGACGGCCCCTTTAAGTACCAAGAACGGCATGGGCCGGGTAGGGACTGGGATAGGGGGGTAGCGGGAGACCCCAGGGTCAGCCAACAAGTTAGCTTGGGGTGGCCCATGCCGTTTGAGTATTTTTAATTTTGAGTTTTCTAAGCCGATATTCCCTATGGGATTTACGCGTGAAGTTGGTTACTTATTCCCATTCGTTTCTACACGAAATTCCCGCCAACGAAGACGGCCCCTTTAAGTACCAAGAACGGCATGGGCCGGGTAGGGACTGGGATAGGGGGGTAGCGGGAGACCCGAGGGTCAGCCAAGAAGTTAGCTTGGGGTGGCCCATGCCGTTTGAGTATTTTTAATTTTGAGTTTTCTAAGACGATATTTCCTATACACTTTACACGTGAATCCCATTCGTTTCTACACAAAATCACTACTCACGAAGACGGCCCCTTTAAGTACGAAGGACGGCATGGGCCGGGTAGGGACTGGGGTAGGGGGGTAGCGGGAGACCCCAGGGTCAGCCAACAAGTTAGCTTGGGGTGGCCCATGCCGTTTGAGTATTTTTAATTTTGAGTTTTCTAAGCCGATATTCCCTATGGGATTTACGCGTGAAGTTGGTTACTTATTCCCATTCGTTTCTACACGAAATTCCCGCCAACGAAGACGGCCCCTTTAAGTACCAAGAACGGCATGGGCCGGGTAGGGACTGGGATAGGGGGGTAGCGGGAGACCCCAGGGTCAGCCAACAAGTTAGCTTGGGGTGGCCCATGCCGTTTGAGTATTTTTAATTTTGAGTTTTCTAAGCCGATATTCCCTATGGGATTTACGCGTGAAGTTGGTTACTTATTCCCATTCGTTTCTACACGAAATTCCCGCCAACGAAGACGGCCCCTTTAAGTACCAAGAACGGCATGGGCCGGGTAGGGACTGGGATAGGGGGGTAGCGGGAGACCCGAGGGTCAGCCAAGAAGTTAGCTTGGGGTGGCCCATGCCGTTTGAGTATTTTTAATTTTGAGTTTTCTAAGACGATATTTCCTATACACTTTACACGTGAATCCCATTCGTTTCTACACAAAATCACTACTCACGAAGACGGCCCCTTTAAGTACGAAGGACGGCATGGGCCGGGTAGGGACTGGGGTAGGGGGGTAGCGGGAGACCCCAGGGTCAGCCAACAAGTTAGCTTGGGGTGGCCCATGCCGTTTGAGTATTTTTAATTTTGAGTTTTCTAAGCCGATATTCCCTATGGGATTTACGCGTGAAGTTGGTTACTTATTCCCATTCGTTTCTACACGAAATTCCCGCCAACGAAGACGGCCCCTTTAAGTACCAAGAACGGCATGGGCCGGGTAGGGACTGGGATAGGGGGGTAGCGGGAGACCCGAGGGTCAGCCAAGAAGTTAGCTTGGGGTGGCCCATGCCGTTTGAGTGTTTTTAATTTTGAGTTTTCTAAGACGATATTTCCTATACACTTTACACGTGAATCCCATTCGTTTCTACACAAAATCACTACTCACGAAGACGGCCCCTTTAAGTACGAAGGACGGCATGGGCCGGGTAGGGACTGGGGTAGGGGGGTAGCGGGAGACCCCAGGGTCAGCCAACAAGTTAGCTTGGGGTGGCCCATGCCGTTTGAGTATTTTTAATTTTGAGTTTTCTAAGCCGATATTCCCTATGGGATTTACGCCTGAAGTTGGTTACTTATTCCCATTCGTTTCTACACGAAATTCCCGCCAACGAAGACGGCCCCTTTAAGTACCAAGAACGGCATGGGCCGGGTAGGGACTGGGATAGGGGGGTAGCGGGAGACCCCAGGGTCAGCCAACAAGTTAGCTTGGGGTGGCCCATGCCGTTTGAGTATTTTTAATTTTGAGTTTTCTAAGCCGATATTCCCTATGGGATTTACGCGTGAAGTTGGTTACTTATTCCCATTCGTTTCTACACGAAATTCCCGCCAACGAAGACGGCCCCTTTAAGTACCAAGAACGGCATGGGCCGGGTAGGGACTGGGATAGGGGGGTAGCGGGAGACCCGAGGGTCAGCCAAGAAGTTAGCTTGGGGTGGCCCATGCCGTTTGAGTATTTTTAATTTTGAGTTTTCTAAGACGATATTTCCTATACACTTTACACGTGAATCCCATTCGTTTCTACACAAAATCACTACTCACGAAGACGGCCCCTTTAAGTACGAAGGACGGCATGGGCCGGGTAGGGACTGGGGTAGGGGGGTAGCGGGAGACCCCAGGGTCAGCCAACAAGTTAGCTTGGGGTGGCCCATGCCGTTTGAGTATTTTTAATTTTGAGTTTTCTAAGCCGATATTCCCTATGGGATTTACGCGTGAAGTTGGTTACTTATTCCCATTCGTTTCTACACGAAATTCCCGCCAACGAAGACGGCCCCTTTAAGTACCAAGAACGGCATGGGCCGGGTAGGGACTGGGATAGGGGGGTAGCGGGAGACCCCAGGGTCAGCCAACAAGTTAGCTTGGGGTGGCCCATGCCGTTTGAGTATTTTTAATTTTGAGTTTTCTAAGCCGATATTCCCTATGGGATTTACGCGTGAAGTTGGTTACTTATTCCCATTCGTTTCTACACGAAATTCCCGCCAACGAAGACGGCCCCTTTAAGTACCAAGAACGGCATGGGCCGGGTAGGGACTGGGATAGGGGGGTAGCGGGAGACCCGAGGGTCAGCCAAGAAGTTAGCTTGGGGTGGCCCATGCCGTTTGAGTATTTTTAATTTTGAGTTTTCTAAGACGATATTTCCTATACACTTTACACGTGAATCCCATTCGTTTCTACACAAAATCACTACTCACGAAGACGGCCCCTTTAAGTACGAAGGACGGCATGGGCCGGGTAGGGACTGGGGTAGGGGGGTAGCGGGAGACCCCAGGGTCAGCCAACAAGTTAGCTTGGGGTGGCCCATGCCGTTTGAGTATTTTTAATTTTGAGTTTTCTAAGCCGATATTCCCTATGGGATTTACGCGTGAAGTTGGTTACTTATTCCCATTCGTTTCTACACGAAATTCCCGCCAACGAAGACGGCCCCTTTAAGTACCAAGAACGGCATGGGCCGGGTAGGGACTGGGATAGGGGGGTAGCGGGAGACCCCAGGGTCAGCCAACAAGTTAGCTTGGGGTGGCCCATGCCGTTTGAGTATTTTTAATTTTGAGTTTTCTAAGCCGATATTCCCTATGGGATTTACGCGTGAAGTTGGTTACTTATTCCCATTCGTTTCTACACGAAATTCCCGCCAACGAAGACGGCCCCTTTAAGTACCAAGAACGGCATGGGCCGGGTAGGGACTGGGATAGGGGGGTAGCGGGAGACCCGAGGGTCAGCCAAGAAGTTAGCTTGGGGTGGCCCATGCCGTTTGAGTATTTTTAATTTTGAGTTTTCTAAGACGATATTTCCTATACACTTTACACGTGAATCCCATTCGTTTCTACACAAAATCACTACTCACGAAGACGGCCCCTTTAAGTACGAAGGACGGCATGGGCCGGGTAGGGACTGGGGTAGGGGGGTAGCGGGAGACCCCAGGGTCAGCCAACAAGTTAGCTTGGGGTGGCCCATGCCGTTTGAGTATTTTTAATTTTGAGTTTTCTAAGCCGATATTCCCTATGGGATTTACGCGTGAAGTTGGTTACTTATTCCCATTCGTTTCTACACGAAATTCCCGCCAACGAAGACGGCCCCTTTAAGTACCAAGAACGGCATGGGCCGGGTAGGGACTGGGATAGGGGGGTAGCGGGAGACCCCAGGGTCAGCCAACAAGTTAGCT
Source organism: Crossaster papposus (assembly GCA_037893245.1). NCBI lineage: Eukaryota > Metazoa > Echinodermata > Asteroidea > Velatida > Solasteridae > Crossaster > Crossaster papposus. Next base: position 49,541 of record JBAIAA010000939.1, read on the forward strand.
TGGGGTGGCCCATGCCGTTTGAGTATTTTTAATTTTGAGTTTTCTAAGCCGATATTCCCTATGGGATTTACGCGTGAAGTTGGTTACTTATTCCCATTCGTTTCTACACGAAATTCCCGCCAACGAAGACGGCCCCTTTAAGTACCAAGAACGGCATGGGCCGGGTAGGGACTGGGATAGGGGGGTAGCGGGAGACCCGAGGGTCAGCCAAGAAGTTAGCTTGGGGTGGCCCATGCCGTTTGAGTATTTTTAATTTTGAGTTTTCTAAGACGATATTTCCTATACACTTTACACGTGAATCCCATTCGTTTCTACACAAAATCACTACTCACGAAGACGGCCCCTTTAAGTACGAAGGACGGCATGGGCCGGGTAGGGACTGGGGTAGGGGGGTAGCGGGAGACCCCAGGGTCAGCCAACAAGTTAGCTTGGGGTGGCCCATGCCGTTTGAGTATTTTTAATTTTGAGTTTTCTAAGCCGATATTCCCTATGGGATTTACGCCTGAAGTTGGTTACTTATTCCCATTCGTTTCTACACGAAATTCCCGCCAACGAAGACGGCCCCTTTAAGTACCAAGAACGGCATGGGCCGGGTAGGGACTGGGATAGGGGGGTAGCGGGAGACCCCAGGGTCAGCCAACAAGTTAGCTTGGGGTGGCCCATGCCGTTTGAGTATTTTTAATTTTGAGTTTTCTAAGCCGATATTCCCTATGGGATTTACGCGTGAAGTTGGTTACTTATTCCCATTCGTTTCTACACGAAATTCCCGCCAACGAAGACGGCCCCTTTAAGTACCAAGAACGGCATGGGCCGGGTAGGGACTGGGATAGGGGGGTAGCGGGAGACCCGAGGGTCAGCCAAGAAGTTAGCTTGGGGTGGCCCATGCCGTTTGAGTATTTTTAATTTTGAGTTTTCTAAGACGATATTTCCTATACACTTTACACGTGAATCCCATTCGTTTCTACACAAAATCACTACTCACGAAGACGGCCCCTTTAAGTACGAAGGACGGCATGGGCCGGGTAGGGACTGGGGTAGGGGGGTAGCGGGAGACCCCAGGGTCAGCCAACAAGTTAGCTTGGGGTGGCCCATGCCGTTTGAGTATTTTTAATTTTGAGTTTTCTAAGCCGATATTCCCTATGGGATTTACGCGTGAAGTTGGTTACTTATTCCCATTCGTTTCTACACGAAATTCCCGCCAACGAAGACGGCCCCTTTAAAGGTAGTATACACCATTGGTAATTTGTTGAATTATCAGGAATGGGTGGATTTGGGGGGTTGTATTTTATAGTAAATATCGTTTAACTGACCTGTCCGAATTTTTACATTCATGGATGCCGAGAAAAGCATGAAAAACAGCGTTTGTTTTCCACCGGAGTCGAGCAGTTATTCTTATGTTATCTTTGTTTTTTCGCGCTCGCCGGACGGCGAGAATGAATTTTGGTTTATACAATTCAATTTTTTGGAACAATTACAGGATATCTAGGGCCCTTATTTTGCTGGATGCCTACAATCATTATTTACTTTTAAATAAGTAAGATATTTCTTAATAATTCGGTAGTAAATTTTTTCGATATCTGCAAATGGTGTATACTACATTTAAGTACCAAGAACGGCATGGGCCGGGTAGGGACTGGGATAGGGGGTAGCGGGAGACCCCAGGGTCAGCCAACAAGTTAGCTTGGGGTGGCCCATGCCGTTTGAGTATTTTTAATTTTGAGTTTTCTAAGCCGATATTCCCTATGGGATTTACGCGTGAAGTTGGTTACTTATTCCCATTCGTTTCTACACGAAATTCCCGCCAACGAAGACGGCCCCTTTAAGTACCAAGAACGGCATGGGCCGGGTAGGGACTGGGATAGGGGGGTAGCGGGAGACCCGAGGGTCAGCCAAGAAGTTAGCTTGGGGTGGCCCATGCCGTTTGAGTATTTTTAATTTTGAGTTTTCTAAGACGATATTTCCTATACACTTTACACGTGAATCCCATTCGTTTCTACACAAAATCACTACTCACGAAGACGGCCCCTTTAAGTACGAAGGACGGCATGGGCCGGGTAGGGACTGGGGTAGGGGGGTAGCGGGAGACCCCAGGGTCAGCCAACAAGTTAGCTTGGGGTGGCCCATGCCGTTTGAGTATTTTTAATTTTGAGTTTTCTAAGCCGATATTCCCTATGGGATTTACGCGTGAAGTTGGTTACTTATTCCCATTCGTTTCTACACGAAATTCCCGTCAACGAAGACGGCCCCTTTAAGTACCAAGAACGGCATGGGCCGGGTAGGGACTGGGATAGGGGGGTAGCGGGAGACCCCAGGGTCAGCCAACAAGTTAGCTTGGGGTGGCCCATGCCGTTTGAGTATTTTTAATTTTGAGTTTTCTAAGCCGATATTCCCTATGGGATTTACGCGTGAAGTTGGTTACTTATTCCCATTCGTTTCTACACGAAATTCCCGCCAACGAAGACGGCCCCTTTAAGTACCAAGAACGGCATGGGCCGGGTAGGGACTGGGATAGGGGGGTAGCGGGAGACCCGAGGGTCAGCCAAGAAGTTAGCTTGGGGTGGCCCATGCCGTTTGAGTATTTTTAATTTTGAGTTTTCTAAGACGATATTTCCTATACACTTTACACGTGAATCCCATTCGTTTCTACACAAAATCACTACTCACGAAGACGGCCCCTTTAAGTACGAAGGACGGCATGGGCCGGGTAGGGACTGGGGTAGGGGGGTAGCGGGAGACCCCAGGGTCAGCCAACAAGTTAGCTTGGGGTGGCCCATGCCGTTTGAGTATTTTTAATTTTGAGTTTTCTAAGCCGATATTCCCTATGGGATTTACGCGTGAAGTTGGTTACTTATTCCCATTCGTTTCTACACGAAATTCCCGCCAACGAAGACGGCCCCTTTAAGTACCAAGAACGGCATGGGCCGGGTAGGGACTGGGATAGGGGGGTAGCGGGAGACCCCAGGGTCAGCCAACAAGTTAGCTTGGGGTGGCCCATGCCGTTTGAGTATTTTTAATTTTGAGTTTTCTAAGCCGATATTCCCTATGGGATTTACGCGTGAAGTTGGTTACTTATTCCCATTCGTTTCTACACGAAATTCCCGCCAACGAAGACGGCCCCTTTAAGTACCAAGAACGGCATGGGCCGGGTAGGGACTGGGATAGGGGGGTAGCGGGAGACCCGAGGGTCAGCCAAGAAGTTAGCTTGGGGTGGCCCATGCCGTTTGAGTATTTTTAATTTTGAGTTTTCTAAGACGATATTTCCTATACACTTTACACGTGAATCCCATTCGTTTCTACACAAAATCACTACTCACGAAGACGGCCCCTTTAAGTACGAAGGACGGCATGGGCCGGGTAGGGACTGGGGTAGGGGGGTAGCGGGAGACCCCAGGGTCAGCCAACAAGTTAGCTTGGGGTGGCCCATGCCGTTTGAGTATTTTTAATTTTGAGTTTTCTAAGCCGATATTCCCTATGGGATTTACGCGTGAAGTTGGTTACTTATTCCCATTCGTTTCTACACGAAATTCCCGCCAACGAAGACGGCCCCTTTAAGTACCAAGAACGGCATGGGCCGGGTAGGGACTGGGATAGGGGGGTAGCGGGAGACCCCAGGGTCAGCCAACAAGTTAGCTTGGGGTGGCCCATGCCGTTTGAGTATTTTTAATTTTGAGTTTTCTAAGCCGATATTCCCTATGGGATTTACGCGTGAAGTTGGTTACTTATTCCCATTCGTTTCTACACGAAATTCCCGCCAACGAAGACGGCCCCTTTAAGTACCAAGAACGGCATGGGCCGGGTAGGGACTGGGATAGGGGGGTAGCGGGAGACCCGAGGGTCAGCCAAGAAGTTAGCTTGGGGTGGCCCATGCCGTTTGAGTATTTTTAATTTTGAGTTTTCTAAGACGATATTTCCTATACACTTTACACGTGAATCCCATTCGTTTCTACACAAAATCACTACTCACGAAGACGGCCCCTTTAAGTACGAAGGACGGCATGGGCCGGGTAGGGACTGGGGTAGGGGGGTAGCGGGAGACCCCAGGGTCAGCCAACAAGTTAGCTTGGGGTGGCCCATGCCGTTTGAGTATTTTTAATTTTGAGTTTTCTAAGCCGATATTCCCTATGGGATTTACGCGTGAAGTTGGTTACTTATTCCCATTCGTTTCTACACGAAATTCCCGCCAACGAAGACGGCCCCTTTAAGTACCAAGAACGGCATGGGCCGGGTAGGGACTGGGATAGGGGGGTAGCGGGAGACCCCAGGGTCAGCCAACAAGTTAGCTTGGGGTGGCCCATGCCGTTTGAGTATTTTTAATTTTGAGTTTTCTAAGCCGATATTCCCTATGGGATTTACGCGTGAAGTTGGTTACTTATTCCCATTCGTTTCTACACGAAATTCCCGCCAACGAAGACGGCCCCTTTAAGTACCAAGAACGGCATGGGCCGGGTAGGGACTGGGATAGGAGGGTAGCGGGAGACCCGAGGGTCAGCCAAGAAGTTAGCTTGGGGTGGCCCATGCCGTTTGAGTATTTTTAATTTTGAGTTTTCTAAGACGATATTTCCTATACACTTTACACGTCCCATTCGTTTCTACACAAAATCACTACTCACGAAGACGGCCCCTTTAAGTACGAAGGACGGCATGGGCCGGGTAGGGACTGGGGTAGGGGGGTAGCGGGAGACCCCAGGGTCAGCCAACAAGTTAGCTTGGGGTGGCCCATGCCGTTTGAGTATTTTTAATTTTGAGTTTTCTAAGCCGATATTCCCTATGGGATTTACGCGTGAAGTTGGTTACTTATTCCCATTCGTTTCTACACGAAATTCCCGCCAACGAAGACGGCCCCTTTAAGTACCAAGAACGGCATGGGCCGGGTAGGGACTGGGATAGGGGGGTAGCGGGAGACCCCAGGGTCAGCCAACAAGTTAGCTTGGGGTGGCCCATGCCGTTTGAGTATTTTTAATTTTGAGTTTTCTAAGCCGATATTCCCTATGGGATTTACGCGTGAAGTTGGTTACTTATTCCCATTCGTTTCTACACGAAATTCCCGCCAACGAAGACGGCCCCTTTAAGTACCAAGAACGGCATGGGCCGGGTAGGGACTGGGATAGGGGGGTAGCGGGAGACCCGAGGGTCAGCCAAGAAGTTAGCTTGGGGTGGCCCATGCCGTTTGAGTATTTTTAATTTTGAGTTTTCTAAGACGATATTTCCTATACACTTTACACGTGAATCCCATTCGTTTCTACACAAAATCACTACTCACGAAGACGGCCCCTTTAAGTACGAAGGACGGCATGGGCCGGGTAGGGACTGGGGTAGGGGGGTAGCGGGAGACCCCAGGGTCAGCCAACAAGTTAGCTTGGGGTGGCCCATGCCGTTTGAGTATTTTTAATTTTGAGTTTTCTAAGCCGATATTCCCTATGGGATTTACGCGTGAAGTTGGTTACTTATTCCCATTCGTTTCTACACGAAATTCCCGCCAACGAAGACGGCCCCTTTAAGTACCAAGAACGGCATGGGCCGGGTAGGGACTGGGATAGGGGGGTAGCGGGAGACCCCAGGGTCAGCCAACAAGTTAGCTTGGGGTGGCCCATGCCGTTTGAGTATTTTTAATTTTGAGTTTTCTAAGCCGATATTCCCTATGGGATTTACGCGTGAAGTTGGTTACTTATTCCCATTCGTTTCTACACGAAATTCCCGCCAACGAAGACGGCCCCTTTAAGTACCAAGAACGGCATGGGCCGGGTAGGGACTGGGATAGGGGGGTAGCGGGAGACCCCAGGGTCAGCCAAGAAGTTAGCTTGGGGTGGCCCATGCCGTTTGAGTATTTTTAATTTTGAGTTTTCTAAGACGATATTTCCTATACACTTTACACGTGAATCCCATTCGTTTCTACACAAAATCACTACTCACGAAGACGGCCCCTTTAAGTACGAAGGACGGCATGGGCCGGGTAGGGACTGGGGTAGGGGGGTAGCGGGAGACCCCAGGGTCAGCCAACAAGTTAGCTTGGGGTGGCCCATGCCGTTTGAGTATTTTTAATTTTGAGTTTTCTAAGCCGATATTCCCTATGGGATTTACGCGTGAAGTTGGTTACTTATTCCCATTCGTTTCTACACGAAATTCCCGCCAACGAAGACGGCCCCTTTAAGTACCAAGAACGGCATGGGCCGGGTAGGGACTGGGATAGGGGGGTAGCGGGAGACCCCAGGGTCAGCCAACAAGTTAGCTTGGGGTGGCCCATGCCGTTTGAGTATTTTAAATTTTGAGTTTTCTAAGCCGATATTCCCTATGGGATTTACGCGTGAAGTTGGTTACTTATTCCCATTCGTTTCTACACGAAATTCCCGCCAACGAAGACGGCCCCTTTAAGTACCAAGAACGGCATGGGCCGGGTAGGGACTGGGATAGGGGGGTAGCGGGAGACCCGAGGGTCAGCCAAGAAGTTAGCTTGGGGTGGCCCATGCCGTTTGAGTATTTTTAATTTTGAGTTTTCTAAGACGATATTTCCTTTACACTTTACACGTGAATCCCATTCGTTTCTACACAAAATCACTACTCACGAAGACGGCCCCTTTAAGTACGAAGGACGGCATGGGCCGGGTAGGGACTGGGGTAGGGGGGTAGCGGGAGACCCCAGGGTCAGCCAACAAGTTAGCTTGGGGTGGCCCATGCCGTTTGAGTATTTTTAATTTTGAGTTTTCTAAGCCGATATTCCCTATGGGATTTACGCGTGAAGTTGGTTACTTATTCCCATTCGTTTCTACACGAAATTCCCGCCAACGAAGACGGCCCCTTTAAGTACCAAGAACGGCATGGGCCGGGTAGGGACTGGGATAGGGGGGTAGCGGGAGACCCCAGGGTCAGCCAACAAGTTAGCTTGGGGTGGCCCATGCCGTTTGAGTATTTTTAATTTTGAGTTTTCTAAGCCGATATTCCCTATGGGATTTACGCGTGAAGTTGGTTACTTATTCCCATTCGTTTCTACACGAAATTCCCGCCAACGAAGACGGCCCCTTTAAGTACCAAGAACGGCATGGGCCGGGTAGGGACTGGGATAGGGGGGTAGCGGGAGACCCCAGGGTCAGCCAAGAAGTTAGCTTGGGGTGGCCCATGCCGTTTGAGTATTTTTAATTTTGAGTTTTCTAAGACGATATTTCCTATACACTTTACACGTGAATCCCATTCGTTTCTACACAAAATCACTACTCACGAAGACGGCCCCTTTAAGTACGAAGGACGGCATGGGCCGGGTAGGGACTGGGGTAGGGGGGTAGCGGGAGACCCCAGGGTCAGCCAACAAGTTAGCTTGGGGTGGCCCATGCCGTTTGAGTATTTTTAATTTTGAGTTTTCTAAGCCGATATTCCCTATGGGATTTACGCGTGAAGTTGGTTACTTATTCCCATTCGTTTCTACACGAAATTCCCGCCAACGAAGACGGCCCCTTTAAGTACCAAGAACGGCATGGGCCGGGTAGGGACTGGGATAGGGGGGTAGCGGGAGACCCCAGGGTCAGCCAACAAGTTAGCTTGGGGTGGCCCATGCCGTTTGAGTATTTTTAATTTTGAGTTTTCTAAGCCGATATTCCCTATGGGATTTACGCGTGAAGTTGGTTACTTATTCCCATTCGTTTCTACACGAAATTCCCGCCAACGAAGACGGCCCCTTTAAGTACCAAGAACGGCATGGGCCGGGTAGGGACTGGGATAGGGGGGTAGCGGGAGACCCCAGGGTCAGCCAACAAGTTAGCTTGGGGTGGCCCATGCCGTTTGAGTATTTTTAATTTTGAGTTTTCTAAGCCGATATTCCCTATGGGATTTACGCGTGAAGTTGGTTACTTATTCCCATTCGTTTCTACACGAAATTCCCGCCAACGAAGACGGCCCCTTTAAGTACCAAGAACGGCATGGGCCGGGTAGGGACTGGGATAGGGGGGTAGCGGGAGACCCGAGGGTCAGCCAAGAAGTTAGCTTGGGGTGGCCCATGCCGTTTGAGTATTTTTAATTTTGAGTTTTCTAAGACGATATTTCCTATACACTTTACACGTGAATCCCATTCGTTTCTACACAAAATCACTACTCACGAAGACGGCCCCTTTAAGTACGAAGGACGGCATGGGCCGGGTAGGGACTGGGGTAGGGGGGTAGCGGGAGACCCCAGGGTCAGCCAACAAGTTAGCTTGGGGTGGCCCATGCCGTTTGAGTATTTTTAATTTTGAGTTTTCTAAGCCGATATTCCCTATGGGATTTACGCGTGAAGTTGGTTACTTATTCCCATTCGTTTCTACACGAAATTCCCGCCAACGAAGACGGCCCCTTTAAGTACCAAGAACGGCATGGGCCGGGTAGGGACTGGGATAGGGGGGTAGCGGGAGACCCCAGGGTCAGCCAACAAGTTAGCTTGGGGTGGCCCATGCCGTTTGAGTATTTTAAATTTTGAGTTTTCTAAGCCGATATTCCCTATGGGATTTACGCGTGAAGTTGGTTACTTATTCCCATTCGTTTCTACACGAAATTCCCGCCAACGAAGACGGCCCCTTTAAGTACCAAGAACGGCATGGGCCGGGTAGGGACTGGGATAGGGGGGTAGCGGGAGACCCGAGGGTCAGCCAAGAAGTTAGCTTGGGGTGGCCCATGCCGTTTGAGTATTTTTAATTTTGAGTTTTCTAAGACGATATTTCCTATACACTTTACACGTGAATCCCATTCGTTTCTACACAAAATCACTACTCACGAAGACGGCCCCTTTAAGTACGAAGGACGGCATGGGCCGGGTAGGGACTGGGGTAGGGGGGTAGCGGGAGACCCCAGGGTCAGCCAACAAGTTAGCTTGGGGTGGCCCATGCCGTTTGAGTATTTTTAATTTTGAGTTTTCTAAGCCGATATTCCCTATGGGATTTACGCGTGAAGTTGGTTACTTATTCCCATTCGTTTCTACACGAAATTCCCGCCAACGAAGACGGCCCCTTTAAGTACCAAGAACGGCATGGGCCGGGTAGGGACTGGGATAGGGGGGTAGCGGGAGACCCCAGGGTCAGCCAACAAGTTAGCTTGGGGTGGCCCATGCCGTTTGAGTATTTTTAATTTTGAGTTTTCTAAGCCGATATTCCCTATGGGATTTACGCGTGAAGTTGGTTACTTATTCCCATTCGTTTCTACACGAAATTCCCGCCAACGAAGACGGCCCCTTTAAGTACCAAGAACGGCATGGGCCGGGTAGGGACTGGGATAGGGGGGTAGCGGGAGACCCGAGGGTCAGCCAAGAAGTTAGCTTGGGGTGGCCCATGCCGTTTGAGTATTTTTAATTTTGAGTTTTCTAAGACGATATTTCCTATACACTTTACACGTGAATCCCATTCGTTTCTACACAAAATCACTACTCACGAAGACGGCCCCTTTAAGTACGAAGGACGGCATGGGCCGGGTAGGGACTGGGGTAGGGGGGTAGCGGGAGACCCCAGGGTCAGCCAACAAGTTAGCTTGGGGTGGCCCATGCCGTTTGAGTATTTTTAATTTTGAGTTTTCTAAGCCGATATTCCCTATGGGATTTACGCGTGAAGTTGGTTACTTATTCCCATTCGTTTCTACACGAAATTCCCGCCAACGAAGACGGCCCCTTTAAGTACCAAGAACGGCATGGGCCGGGTAGGGACTGGGATAGGGGGGTAGCGGGAGACCCCAGGGTCAGCCAACAAGTTAGCTTGGGGTGGCCCATGCCGTTTGAGTATTTTTAATTTTGAGTTTTCTAAGCCGATATTCCCTATGGGATTTACGCGTGAAGTTGGTTACTTATTCCCATTCGTTTCTACACGAAATTCCCGCCAACGAAGACGGCCCCTTTAAGTACCAAGAACGGCATGGGCCGGGTAGGGACTGGGATAGGGGGGTAGCGGGAGACCCGAGGGTCAGCCAAGAAGTTAGCTTGGGGTGGCCCATGCCGTTTGAGTATTTTTAATTTTGAGTTTTCTAAGACGATATTTCCTATACACTTTACACGTGAATCCCATTCGTTTCTACACAAAATCACTACTCACGAAGACGGCCCCTTTAAGTACGAAGGACGGCATGGGCCGGGTAGGGACTGGGGTAGGGGGGTAGCGGGAGACCCCAGGGTCAGCCAACAAGTTAGCTTGGGGTGGCCCATGCCGTTTGAGTATTTTTAATTTTGAGTTTTCTAAGCCGATATTCCCTATGGGATTTACGCGTGAAGTTGGTTACTTATTCCCATTCGTTTCTACACGAAATTCCCGCCAACGAAGACGGCCCCTTTAAGTACCAAGAACGGCATGGGCCGGGTAGGGACTGGGATAGGGGGGTAGCGGGAGACCCCAGGGTCAGCCAACAAGTTAGCTTGGGGTGGCCCATGCCGTTTGAGTATTTTTAATTTTGAGTTTTCTAAGCCGATATTCCCTATGGGATTTACGCGTGAAGTTGGTTACTTATTCCCATTCGTTTCTACACGAAATTCCCGCCAACGAAGACGGCCCCTTTAAGTACCAAGAACGGCACGGGCCGGGTAGGGACTGGGATAGGGGGGTAGCGGGAGACCCGAGGGTCAGCCAAGAAGTTAGCTTGGGGTGGCCCATGCCGTTTGAGTATTTTTAATTTTGAGTTTTCTAAGACGATATTTCCTATACACTTTACACGTGAATCCCATTCGTTTCTACACAAAATCACTACTCACGAAGACGGCCCCTTTAAGTACGAAGGACGACATGGGCCGGGTAGGGACTGGGGTAGGGGGGTAGCGGGAGACCCCAGGGTCAGCCAACAAGTTAGCTTGGGGTGGCCCATGCCGTTTGAGTATTTTTAATTTTGAGTTTTCTAAGCCGATATTCCCTATGGGATTTACGCGTGAAGTTGGTTACTTATTCCCATTCGTTTCTACACGAAATTCCCGCCAACGAAGACGGCCCCTTTAAGTACCAAGAACGGCATGGGCCGGGTAGGGACTGGGATAGGGGGGTAGCGGGAGACCCCAGGGTCAGCCAAGAAGTTAGCTTGGGGTGGCCCATGCCGTTTGAGTATTTTTAATTTTGAGTTTTCTAAGACGATATTTCCTATACACTTTACACGTGAATCCCATTCGTTTCTACACAAAATCACTACTCACGAAGACGGCCCCTTTAAGTACGAAGGACGGCATGGGCCGGGTAGGGACTGGGGTAGGGGGGTAGCGGGAGACCCCAGGGTCAGCCAACAAGTTAGCTTGGGGTGGCCCATGCCGTTTGAGTATTTTTAATTTTGAGTTTTCTAAGCCGATATTCCCTATGGGATTTACGCGTGAAGTTGGTTACTTATTCCCATTCGTTTCTACACGAAATTCCCGCCAACGAAGACGGCCCCTTTAAGTACCAAGAACGGCATGGGCCGGGTAGGGACTGGGATAGGGGGGTAGCGGGAGACCCCAGGGTCAGCCAACAAGTTAGCTTGGGGTGGCCCATGCCGTTTGAGTATTTTTAATTTTGAGTTTTCTAAGCCGATATTCCCTATGGGATTTACGCGTGAAGTTGGTTACTTATTCCCATTCGTTTCTACACGAAATTCCCGCCAACGAAGACGGCCCCTTTAAGTACCAAGAACGGCATGGGCCGGGTAGGGACTGGGATAGGGGGGTAGCGGGAGACCCGAGGGTCAGCCAAGAAGTTAGCTTGGGGTGGCCCATGCCGTTTGAGTATTTTTAATTTTGAGTTTTCTAAGACGATATTTCCTATACACTTTACACGTGAATCCCATTCGTTTCTACACAAAATCACTACTCACGAAGACGGCCCCTTTAAGTACGAAGGACGGCATGGGCCGGGTAGGGACTGGGGTAGGGGGGTAGCGGGAGACCCCAGGGTCAGCCAACAAGTTAGCTTGGGGTGGCCCATGCCGTTTGAGTATTTTTAATTTTGAGTTTTCTAAGCCGATATTCCCTATGGGATTTACGCGTGAAGTTGGTTACTTATTCCCATTCGTTTCTACACGAAATTCCCGCCAACGAAGACGGCCCCTTTAAGTACCAAGAACGGCATGGGCCGGGTAGGGACTGGGATAGGGGGGTAGCGGGAGACCCCAGGGTCAGCCAACAAGTTAGCTTGGGGTGGCCCATGCCGTTTGAGTATTTTTAATTTTGAGTTTTCTAAGCCGATATTCCCTATGGGATTTACGCGTGAAGTTGGTTACTTATTCCCATTCGTTTCTACACGAAATTCCCGCCAACGAAGACGGCCCCTTTAAGTACCAAGAACGGCATGGGCCGGGTAGGGACTGGGATAGGGGGGTAGCGGGAGACCCGAGGGTCAGCCAAGAAGTTAGCTTGGGGTGGCCCATGCCGTTTGAGTATTTTTAATTTTGAGTTTTCTAAGACGATATTTCCTATACACTTTACACGTGAATCCCATTCGTTTCTACACAAAATCACTACTCACGAAGACGGCCCCTTTAAGTACGAAGGACGGCATGGGCCGGGTAGGGACTGGGGTAGGGGGGTAGCGGGAGACCCCAGGGTCAGCCAACAAGTTAGCTTGGGGTGGCCCATGCCGTTTGAGTATTTTTAATTTTGAGTTTTCTAAGCCGATATTCCCTATGGGATTTACGCGTGAAGTTGGTTACTTATTCCCATTCGTTTCTACACGAAATTCCCGCCAACGAAGACGGCCCCTTTAAGTACCAAGAACGGCATGGGCCGGGTAGGGACTGGGATAGGGGGGTAGCGGGAGACCCCAGGGTCAGCCAACAAGTTAGCTTGGGGTGGCCCATGCCGTTTGAGTATTTTTAATTTTGAGTTTTCTAAGCCGATATTCCCTATGGGATTTACGCGTGAAGTTGGTTACTTATTCCCATTCGTTTCTACACGAAATTCCCGCCAACGAAGACGGCCCCTTTAAGTACCAAGAACGGCATGGGCCGGGTAGGGACTGGGATAGGGGGGTAGCGGGAGACCCGAGGGTCAGCCAAGAAGTTAGCTTGGGGTGGCCCATGCCGTTTGAGTATTTTTAATTTTGAGTTTTCTAAGACGATATTTCCTATACACTTTACACGTGAATCCCATTCGTTTCTACACAAAATCACTACTCACGAAGACGGCCCCTTTAAGTACGAAGGACGGCATGGGCCGGGTAGGGACTGGGGTAGGGGGGTAGCGGGAGACCCCAGGGTCAGCCAACAAGTTAGCTTGGGGTGGCCCATGCCGTTTGAGTATTTTTAATTTTGAGTTTTCTAAGCCGATATTCCCTATGGGATTTACGCGTGAAGTTGGTTACTTATTCCCATTCGTTTCTACACGAAATTCCCGCCAACGAAGACGGCCCCTTTAAGTACCAAGAACGGCATGGGCCGGGTAGGGACTGGGATAGGGGGGTAGCGGGAGACCCCAGGGTCAGCCAACAAGTTAGCTTGGGGTGGCCCATGCCGTTTGAGTATTTTTAATTTTGAGTTTTCTAAGCCGATATTCCCTATGGGATTTACGCGTGAAGTTGGTTACTTATTCCCATTCGTTTCTACACGAAATTCCCGCCAACGAAGACGGCCCCTTTAAGTACCAAGAACGGCATGGGCCGGGTAGGGACTGGGATAGGGGGGTAGCGGGAGACCCGAGGGTCAGCCAAGAAGTTAGCTTGGGGTGGCCCATGCCGTTTGAGTATTTTTAATTTTGAGTTTTCTAAGACGATATTTCCTATACACTTTACACGTGAATCCCATTCGTTTCTACACAAAATCACTACTCACGAAGACGGCCCCTTTAAGTACGAAGGACGGCATGGGCCGGGTAGGGACTGGGGTAGGGGGGTAGCGGGAGACCCCAGGGTCAGCCAACAAGTTAGCTTGGGGTGGCCCATGCCGTTTGAGTATTTTTAATTTTGAGTTTTCTAAGCCGATATTCCCTATGGGATTTACGCGTGAAGTTGGTTACTTATTCCCATTCGTTTCTACACGAAATTCCCGCCAACGAAGACGGCCCCTTTAAGTACCAAGAACGGCATGGGCCGGGTAGGGACTGGGATAGGGGGGTAGCGGGAGACCCCAGGGTCAGCCAACAAGTTAGCTTGGGGTGGCCCATGCCGTTTGAGTATTTTTAATTTTGAGTTTTCTAAGCCGATATTCCCTATGGGATTTACGCGTGAAGTTGGTTACTTATTCCCATTCGTTTCTACACGAAATTCCCGCCAACGAAGACGGCCCCTTTAAGTACCAAGAACGGCATGGGCCGGGTAGGGACTGGGATAGGGGGGTAGCGGGAGACCCGAGGGTCAGCCAAGAAGTTAGCTTGGGGTGGCCCATGCCGTTTGAGTATTTTTAATTTTGAGTTTTCTAAGACGATATTTCCTATACACTTTACACGTGAATCCCATTCGTTTCTACACAAAATCACTACTCACGAAGACGGCCCCTTTAAGTACGAAGGACGGCATGGGCCGGGTAGGGACTGGGGTAGGGGGGTAGCGGGAGACCCCAGGGTCAGCCAACAAGTTAGCTTGGGGTGGCCCATGCCGTTTGAGTATTTTTAATTTTGAGTTTTCTAAGCCGATATTCCCTATGGGATTTACGCGTGAAGTTGGTTACTTATTCCCATTCGTTTCTACACGAAATTCCCGCCAACGAAGACGGCCCCTTTAAGTACCAAGAACGGCATGGGCCGGGTAGGGACTGGGATAGGGGGGTAGCGGGAGACCCCAGGGTCAGCCAACAAGTTAGCTTGGGGTGGCCCATGCCGTTTGAGTATTTTTAATTTTGAGTTTTCTAAGCCGATATTCCCTATGGGATTTACGCGTGAAGTTGGTTACTTATTCCCATTCGTTTCTACACGAAATTCCCGCCAACGAAGACGGCCCCTTTAAGTACCAAGAACGGCATGGGCCGGGTAGGGACTGGGATAGGGGGGTAGCGGGAGACCCGAGGGTCAGCCAAGAAGTTAGCTTGGGGTGGCCCATGCCGTTTGAGTATTTTTAATTTTGAGTTTTCTAAGACGATATTTCCTATACACTTTACACGTGAATCCCATTCGTTTCTACACAAAATCACTACTCACGAAGACGGCCCCTTTAAGTACGAAGGACGGCATGGGCCGGGTAGGGACTGGGGTAGGGGGGTAGCGGGAGACCCCAGGGTCAGCCAACAAGTTAGCTTGGGGTGGCCCATGCCGTTTGAGTATTTTTAATTTTGAGTTTTCTAAGCCGATATTCCCTATGGGATTTACGCGTGAAGTTGGTTACTTATTCCCATTCGTTTCTACACGAAATTCCCGCCAACGAAGACGGCCCCTTTAAGTACCAAGAACGGCATGGGCCGGGTAGGGACTGGGATAGGGGGGTAGCGGGAGACCCCAGGGTCAGCCAACAAGTTAGCTTGGGGTGGCCCATGCCGTTTGAGTATTTTAAATTTTGAGTTTTCTAAGCCGATATTCCCTATGGGATTTACGCGTGAAGTTGGTTACTTATTCCCATTCGTTTCTACACGAAATTCCCGCCAACGAAGACGGCCCCTTTAAGTACCAAGAACGGCATGGGCCGGGTAGGGACTGGGATAGGGGGGTAGCGGGAGACCCGAGGGTCAGCCAAGAAGTTAGCTTGGGGTGGCCCATGCCGTTTGAGTATTTTTAATTTTGAGTTTTCTAAGACGATATTTCCTTTACACTTTACACGTGAATCCCATTCGTTTCTACACAAAATCACTACTCACGAAGACGGCCCCTTTAAGTACGAAGGACGGCATGGGCCGGGTAGGGACTGGGGTAGGGGGGTAGCGGGAGACCCCAGGGTCAGCCAACAAGTTAGCTTGGGGTGGCCCATGCCGTTTGAGTATTTTTAATTTTGAGTTTTCTAAGCCGATATTCCCTATGGGATTTACGCGTGAAGTTGGTTACTTATTCCCATTCGTTTCTACACGAAATTCCCGCCAACGAAGACGGCCCCTTTAAGTACCAAGAACGGCATGGGCCGGGTAGGGACTGGGATAGGGGGGTAGCGGGAGACCCCAGGGTCAGCCAACAAGTTAGCTTGGGGTGGCCCATGCCGTTTGAGTATTTTTAATTTTGAGTTTTCTAAGCCGATATTCCCTATGGGATTTACGCGTGAAGTTGGTTACTTATTCCCATTCGTTTCTACACGAAATTCCCGCCAACGAAGACGGCCCCTTTAAGTACCAAGAACGGCATGGGCCGGGTAGGGACTGGGATAGGGGGGTAGCGGGAGACCCGAGGGTCAGCCAAGAAGTTAGCTTGGGGTGGCCCATGCCGTTTGAGTATTTTTAATTTTGAGTTTTCTAAGACGATATTTCCTATACACTTTACACGTGAATCCCATTCGTTTCTACACAAAATCACTACTCACGAAGACGGCCCCTTTAAGTACGAAGGACGGCTTGGGCCGGGTAGGGACTGGGGTAGGGGGGTAGCGGGAGACCCCAGGGTCAGCCAACAAGTTAGCTTGGGGTGGCCCATGCCGTTTGAGTATTTTTAATTTTGAGTTTTCTAAGCCGATATTCCCTATGGGATTTACGCGTGAAGTTGGTTACTTATTCCCATTCGTTTCTACACGAAATTCCCGCCAACGAAGACGGCCCCTTTAAGTACCAAGAACGGCATGGGCCGGGTAGGGACTGGGATAGGGGGGTAGCGGGAGACCCCAGGGTCAGCCAACAAGTTAGCTTGGGGTGGCCCATGCCGTTTGAGTATTTTTAATTTTGAGTTTTCTAAGCCGATATTCCCTATGGGATTTACGCGTGAAGTTGGTTACTTATTCCCATTCGTTTCTACACGAAATTCCCGCCAACGAAGACGGCCCCTTTAAGTACCAAGAACGGCATGGGCCGGGTAGGGACTGGGATAGGGGGGTAGCGGGAGACCCGAGGGTCAGCCAAGAAGTTAGCTTGGGGTGGCCCATGCCGTTTGAGTATTTTTAATTTTGAGTTTTCTAAGACGATATTTCCTATACACTTTACACGTGAATCCCATTCGTTTCTACACAAAATCACTACTCACGAAGACGGCCCCTTTAAGTACGAAGGACGGCATGGGCCGGGTAGGGACTGGGGTAGGGGGGTAGCGGGAGACCCCAGGGTCAGCCAACAAGTTAGCTTGGGGTGGCCCATGCCGTTTGAGTATTTTTAATTTTGAGTTTTCTAAGCCGATATTCCCTATGGGATTTACGCGTGAAGTTGGTTACTTATTCCCATTCGTTTCTACACGAAATTCCCGCCAACGAAGACGGCCCCTTTAAGTACCAAGAACGGCATGGGCCGGGTAGGGACTGGGATAGGGGGGTAGCGGGAGACCCCAGGGTCAGCCAACAAGTTAGCTTGGGGTGGCCCATGCCGTTTGAGTATTTTTAATTTTGAGTTTTCTAAGCCGATATTCCCTATGGGATTTACGCGTGAAGTTGGTTACTTATTCCCATTCGTTTCTACACGAAATTCCCGCCAACGAAGACGGCCCCTTTAAGTACCAAGAACGGCATGGGCCGGGTAGGGACTGGGATAGGGGGGTAGCGGGAGACCCGAGGGTCAGCCAAGAAGTTAGCTTGGGGTGGCCCATGCCGTTTGAGTATTTTTAATTTTGAGTTTTCTAAGACGATATTTCCTATACACTTTACACGTGAATCCCATTCGTTTCTACACAAAATCACTACTCACGAAGACGGCCCCTTTAAGTACGAAGGACGGCATGGGCCGAGTAGGGACTGGAGTAGGGGGGTAGCGGGAGACCCCAGGGTCAGCCAACAAGTTAGCTTGGGGTGGCCCATGCCGTTTGAGTATTTTTAATTTTGAGTTTTCTAAGCCAATATTCCCTATGGGATTTACGCGTGAAGTTGGTTACTTATTCCCATTCGTTTCTACACGAAATTCCCGCCAACGAAGACGGCCCCTTTAAGTACCAAGAACGGCATGGGCCGGGTAGGGACTGGGATAGGGGGTAGCGGGAGACCCCAGGGTCAGCCAACAAGTTAGCTTGGGGTGGCCCATGCCGTTTGAGTATTTTTAATTTTGAGTTTTCTAAGCCGATATTCCCTATGGGATTTACGCGTGAAGTTGGTTACTTATTCCCATTCGTTTCTACACGAAATTCCCGCCAACGAAGACGGCCCCTTTAAGTACCAAGAACGGCATGGGCCGGGTATGGACTGGGGTAGGGGGGTAGCGGGAGACCCCAGGGTCAGCCAACAAGTTAGCTTGGGGTGGCCCATGCCGTTTGAGTATTTTTAATTTTGAGTTTTCTAAGCCGATATTCCCTATGGGATTTACGCGTGAAGTTGGTTACTTATTCCCATTCGTTTCTACACGAAATTCCCGCCAACGAAGACGGCCCCTTTAAGTACCAAGAACGGCATGGGCCGGGTAGGGACTGGGATAGGGGGGTAGCGGGAGACCCCAGGGTCAGCCAACAAGTTAGCTTGGGGTGGCCCATGCCGTTTGAGTATTTTTAATTTTGAGTTTTCTAAGCCGATATTCCCTATGGGATTTACGCGTGAAGTTGGTTACTTATTCCCATTCGTTTCTACACGAAATTCCCGCCAACGAAGACGGCCCCTTTAAGTACCAAGAACGGCATGGGCCGGGTAGGGACTGGGATAGGGGGGTAGCGGGAGACCCGAGGGTCAGCCAAGAAGTTAGCTTGGGGTGGCCCATGCCGTTTGAGTATTTTTAATTTTGAGTTTTCTAAGACGATATTTCCTATACACTTTACACGTGAATCCCATTCGTTTCTACACAAAATCACTACTCACGAAGACGGCCCCTTTAAGTACGAAGGACGGCATGGGCCGGGTAGGGACTGGGGTAGGGGGGTAGCGGGAGACCCCAGGGTCAGCCAACAAGTTAGCTTGGGGTGGGCCATGCCGTTTGAGTATTTTTAATTTTGAGTTTTCTCAGAGGATGCTCCCCATAGACTTTACACGTAATTCCCATTCGTTTGTTCACGAAATCCCCGCGCGCAAAGACAACCCCTTTAAGTACGAAGGACCGCATGAATAATCGCATGACGTAACATGCATAATCGCTGACTCATTGGTCAAGTTTCTGTTACGTCACGTAATTATGCAACCAAAGCACACGCGCATGCAAATGAGCGATTAGTGGAGAATACAAGACGATCTTGTCGAAGGTCATGGCGTGGTCTACGGCGTACGCTATGCCCCAGTCACATTTACGCCGATTGTAGGAAAGGCGCCCGCCCAGCAATTGTTTGCCTAAAATCGCACGGAAATCGGGGAAATCTTACGGTCACCGGCGGATCAATCAAAGCTATCGGCCGATTAAAACACGCCGCACGGGCCGCCGCCAACTTTTAAGGCGGAGTTATAATTTTCAGATGGCCGGCAGACCTTTTCCGACCCAACTCGTCGCAAATGAACTGCAGGGGACCCGTAAGAGAGCCGTCCGATAGCCTAACAGCCACCCCACGACACCCGGCAGCATCGTACGGTCATCAAAGGATTAATTAAGAGATTATGAAATGCTGGGGGCCACCTGGACCGTACGGTGTCCGGGCTACAAACATAAAATCCCAAATAGGCATCATGTGGGATACGCCCCCTCCCCCTAACCCCTCCCCCCCCCCCCCCCCCCGTTCACCTGGCGGGCTCCGCCCGCGCGAAAAAAACATCGGCCAAGTGCCTCAAGGCCTCTCTACGGTGCCTAGACGATGTCCGTTTGCCCACCCTACGGTCCCCGTCCGTTGTCCGTTCGACTTAATCGGCGGAAATCTTGTTGCCGTGCGGCGCCCGTATTTAGTGTGACCGTGACCAAGTGCAATTTGAGACATCCGAGATTTGTCTCCGATGGCCGGGACATCGAGTGACCGCCCCAATACCCCCTCTCCGCCTGGCGCCCGCCGGAAATGTGACTGGGGCATTAGAGTCCTCCGCCCTTCGTGGCGGTCCGAGCTGCAACGCAAGCGAGCCCGCAGACGCCCGCCAAGGCCCAGGGAATAGTTATTTCTTGGTAAGGAGCGGGATCCCTGGAATCGGCTTTTCTGGAGCTAAGGACTGCGCCCCCCCCCCCCCCCCCCCCCTTCCCTCTGTGGAGCGCCGCGTCTCCGGCGGCGTCTGGTGAGCTCCGGCTTGCCTTTTGAAATGCGGGAGAGTGCGTGGACAGTCGCCTCGGGTCGTACGCATAACCGCAGCCGGTCTCCAAGGTGAACAGCCTCGGGTCGATAAAACAATGTAGGTAAGGAAAGTCGGCAAGCCGAATCCGTAACTTCGGGAGAAGGATTGATTGGTCGGTCGGGCTGGGGCTAGAAGCGGGTCGCGGCGCCCCGGCGCGAGTCGGCGAAGGTCGGCCAAGCACGTCGGGTCGTGGGCGACAGTGCCTCCCCCTCTTGGGCTGCGGGTTCGCCCGCCCGCGCCCCCGTTCGCCTCCGTGGGGCGGCCGGCGTCCTCCAAAAGGTGCGCCGGTCCTGTCCCCGGCGGCGGAGGGGTGTCGCGGTGATGCGATGCTATCAGAGAGATTACGGCGGAACGCCTCTGTTAGAATATCTGCCGGTGCGCGGCGACGCCGCCCGAGGGCGGCCCGCGCCGTTTCGAGAGCCAACGCCAGATGACTTGCAGACGACTTGGGTATGAATAAGGGTGTCGTACCCAGTAGAGCAGCTGCTTCGTTGCGATCTGCTGAAACTAAACCTTCGATTCAAAGGGATTTAGCCGCGCCGCAGACGGGCGAATCTTTCGGTCAGGAGAGTTAGAAATGCTAGGAGTCCACTGGGCCAGCGCCAGTTGGCGCCAGTTTGCGCCAATGCAATTTGCCGTGGCGCCTAGCGTCGCCAATAAGGTGCCTAGTGGCGTGTAGTGGCTCAAACTGCCTCCCAACTGGCTCGTGGTGGCCCGTAACGGCACAAAATTTGAATGTGGCGGCAAGAAAATTTCAAAATGTTTGAAATTTTCGTCGCGCCACTTGCATCGAGCAATCAGCGCCAAGTGTCCGCCAAGTGGCACCAAATGGCGCGAACATATCGCCCTTTGGCGCAAACAATCCGCCTATTGGAATCCACTGGAATGTAATGGCGCGCGCCAAGTTGCGCCATATTTAGTAGAGATGTTGTTCATACATGCTAGGAGTCCACTGGGCCAGCGCCAGTTGGTGCCAGTTCGCGCCAAAGATTATGTGATTGGCGCGTAGTGGCTCGCTGTGGCGCCAAGTGGAATAAACTGGGTGCCATATGGCGTGCGCCAAATGCCACCCGGCTTACTCCAAAATGTTGCGCCAGTTTGCGCCAGTTCGCGCCATTACACGGCCATTTGATTCCAAAATTCACCCTGTTGGCGCCATTCGCGCCAATAGACGGCTACTTTGCGCCACTTGGTGATTAGTTTGTGCCAAAGGTCGCCAAATTGGTTTGAACTTGCCGCCGCTTGGCGCTACTTGCCGACTATATAAATACCGGCCATCGGCTACCTGGTTCAGACCCTCCTCAGCTGCTTTTATAGGCGGCAAGTAGCGCCGAATGGCGGGCAACCAGGTGGCATTTGGCGCGAAGTAGTCACCAATCGGGTGCCGTTTGGCTCGCGCCACTGCACATTTGGCGCGCTTTGGCGGGCTATCCGCCTCTGTTGGAATTATTTGGCGCGCGCCATTACATTCTAGTGGATTCCAATAGGCGGATTGTTTGCGCCAAAGGGCGATATGTTCGCGCCATTTGGTGCCACTTGGCGGTCACTTGGCGCTGATTGCTCGATGCAAGTGGCGCGCCGAAAATTTCAAACATTTTGAAATTTTCTTGCCGCCACATTTAAATTTGGTGCCGTTACGGGCCACCACGAGCCAGTTGGGAGGCAGTTTGAGCCACTACACGCCACTAGGCACCTTATTGGCGACACTAGGCGCCACAGCAAATTGCATTGGCGCAAACTGGCACCAACTGGCGCTGGCCCAGTGGACTCCTAGCAACAGCAGCTGAGGAGGGTCTGAACCAGGTAGCCGATGGCCGGTATTTATATAGTCGGCAAGTAGCGCCAAGCGGCGGCAAGTTCAAACCAATTTGGCGACCTTTGGCACAAACTAATCACCAAGTGGCGCAAAGTAGCCGTCTATTGGTGCGAATGGCGCCAACAGGGTGAATTTTGGAATCAAATGGCCGTGTAATGGCGCGAACTGGCGCAAACTGGCGCAACATTTTGGAGCAAGCCGGGTGGCATTTGGCGCACGCCATATGGCACCCAGTTTATTCCACTTGGCGACACATGCCGAGCGGACATTAATTCGGCGCCACAGCGAGCCACTACGCGCCAATCACATAATCTTTGGCGCGAACTGGCACCAACTGGCGCGGCCCAGTGGACTCCTAGCATAAGGGTGCGCTACCAGGCCGCGTCGGGTGCCGAGTGCGAAGAGTCGGGCCCCGTTGCCGGGGCGAGAGTCGGATACACTGGGACGCGGCTTCGGCGGGCGGTATCGGGAGTACAGAGTACGAATACAGAGTCTCTTCGGGTATAAAAAAAGAACACTTGTCGAGGAGATCCAGTGCATATGCGTGCACAACAAGGTCTCCGCTGTCTTCAAGCTCGATCCGAAAGAAGTCCAAGACTTCTATAAAGACTATAAGTGGGAAACAAATGGAGAGTACTGGCTGGGAATTATCAAGATTTCCACAGACAGAGACAAGAAAAAGATGAACTCACAGGGCCGGTGACAGTCTCGAAAGTGCGACAGGGTCTTTGTAAAGGCTGTTCACAGAACTCGTTTTGGATCGGCCCCGTAGAGCAGACGCGGGTGAACGGCGAGAGTAAGTGTGACTCTGTTATACCCCATCACACCGGACTGGCGTCCTTACTGAGTTTCTACAACGACCAAGGAAGCGGTATATAGGGACGCCACCGGACGCCGTGGGGTTGTGTTAAGAACGCAGAAAGACGCCGTGGGGACCCAACGCACGCCGAAGGTTGCAGAGCTACGGCGATTACTTCGGTCATGTTCAACGTAAACATCGAGATTTGGCGTCCTGGCTCAGGACGCCGTGTGATCACCCTGGGGTCGCCATGGTCGCCGTAGCAACGCGGTAGAAACTCGACGGACGCCCTAGGGACGCAATACAGACGTGGTAGAGTTGCCGTGGAAACGCGGAGAAATGGATCGGCCTAATGCCAATGGCGGCCTAATGCCAATTGCGGCCTTGAGAAATGGATTGGGACCCCACGTCGACCTTGCATGGCATTTCCTTGGCGGCCTAATGCCAACTCGACGGACGCCCTAGGGACGCAATACAGACGTGGTAGAGTTGCCGTGGAAACGCAGGGAAATGGATCGGCCTAATGCCAATGGCGGCCTAATGCCAATTGCGGCCTTGAGAAAAGGACCAGGGACCCCACGTCGACCTTACTGCGTCCTTATCACGTCTATGGGGTTCTTACCACGACCCCACCACGTCTTTATAGCGTCCTTTCTGCGATGTCAGGGCGGTTTTGTCGGGAGTCCAGCTCTTTTCCGCGACCTTACGACGCGTCGTCTCCAAGGCGTCCCTACGTCGTTTATGGCATTCAAACGGGGTTCCTACTACGACCATGGCTTTTCTACCAAGTTTGCACTGCGTCCCTAGCGAGTTTCTAGCGCGAGCATGGTTTTCGTGGACGATCATCTATAAAAGCCGTCAAGACTCGACGTCAAGACTGTATGTTGTACTTACCATCACCATGGACGCGGTAATGGCCCTGTCACACCAGAACGTTTTAGGCCAACGCGTGAGCAACGTGTTGGAATTTTGGCAACACGCTGGCAAACGCTAGACAACGCTAGGCCAGCGTTGGCAACACGCTGAGCGCGTTACTCACACGCTGGGACACGCTGTCACACGCTGAGGCAAATATATTGTTTTTAACCATAGAGCTATATTAAATTATATATTATTAGTTTTGGGCGTATTAGCTTAGATTACGCACCCATATAGAATACAAACGTAGATATGCAAATAGCCGTACAAAAGCCGTACACAATTTTGAGTTTTCCATAGGTTTGTGCACAAACATGGATGCGCCCAGCACGCATCACTTTGTACACGAGTCAGCGCTCTAGTAATTTAATATAGCTCTATGTTTTTAACATACCTACCATTTTTAGCGTTTACCAGCGTGTGACTGCACTATACTGCACACGCTAGCGGCGCGCTGGGGGGTCGTTACGCACGCGTCGAACGCGCTAGACGATCGTTACCAACCCGCTACTAACACGCTGGCGCCAAGCTGGTTGGAGGGCTAGTGTACCCATGGCGTGCCCCCAACGCGTTGATAACTGGTTGGTAGCGCGCTTGTAGCGTTGGTTAACGTTGGTCAGCTTATGTGTAACGATCCTATAGTGCGTTCAACGACTGCCTATAACGACCAGGTAACGCGTTCAGCGTGTGCTAGCGTATTGATAGCGTATTATCCTGTGTGTTTGGTTATCCGTATATATATAGGGTGCTTCTGGTACCCAGCGGCGGCGATTCCTCGTCAACGTTGGGGGGACGGAGAAAAAAGCGCAGGACCAATAACAACTTTTATGCGTATAAATTAGTTGTGCAACGACGTCACCCTTATTGTATTTGTTTAATTTGTTTTAATGTTATCAACCACGTATAAAGTACCAATCAGGTGTTATAATGGGGATGCTAAAAATGAATTTCATACTTAACCTCTTAATCGGAAATTTTATTTGTTGTCTTTTGTGTCTCCGGGGAAATTTTTGAAAATGTGTGTTGATATGGGTGTGTTTTGGTGCAAACCGGTGCAAGTAAAAGTCAATGACCCATGGCAAAATATTTGGGGGGGGGGAGTCACTGCCATATAGCCGCCCCCCCCCCCCCCCCCCCAACAAATATTGGGGGGGGGGGGGGGGGTGTGTCCCTCCCCGTCCCCCCGGATCGCCGTCCATGCTGGTACCTCTTCATCA